>VZRL01003797.1:60605-72287 GCA_013397895.1 Origma solitaria
CCATCCCATCCCATCCCATCCCATCCCATCCCATCCCATCCTTCCACATGCAGAGCTCCTGTTCCCACCAGAGGGCCGGTGAACACACCTCTCCCTGCTTTTTCATGTCTTCTTTGACTTCTTAAAAATGTAAATCTGATTTTACGTCACACTGCCGTCCATTTAACCTGGGTTTTGTCTCGATTCCCCTTCCGTCACTTGGCTGGGAGGACCATCCGGCTCTGGTCCCTGCTGCTGGAGGAGTCTGATGGCATTGCTAATGGGATTTTGGCTGGCACAGGTGCTGATGAGCCATGTGCTCCTTCCACGCCACTTTTCCCTGACATCACTGCTTTGATTACGCTCCCTACCTTAAGCCAGAGCTGAGCAATGCCCTGCTTTCCCTGTGCCGATCTAAGGGATAACAATTTGTCATCTCCCCCGCGTCAGCACAGGCTTCCCAAGCCACAGCTAATCAGATTAAAACGTCCCATCCCAGGGCTGAGAACCCTGGAACTGGCTCCACACCACCGTGCTCCATTGAAATATATGTTTTCAGATCAAATTTCAAACAAAACAGAAACCCAACACTGTCCCAGTAGGCAGAAACCGGAGAAAGGAAAGCTTCAAAGCCCATAAATAATAGTTTGGTTTGAAAACCTCCACTCATTGCATGTACTGGGTACATTTACAGGCATTAGAGCATACAGCCACCTAAAACAAGAGTCTGTACATCCTCTGACCTAACGCCGTTCCAGGAGCAGTTTGGTGCCCTGTGGGAAGGTGCAGGGACACAGGACCCTGCCCCACTGCCCGCACAGATGGCAGCTGGGGTGCCCTTTGGCAGGACAGAGCTCCACTGACGTTGCCTCAATCAAAGCTGCAGTGGGAAGGTGCCAGGAGCATTCCTGTGTTGGCAGGGAAGGTGCCCAAGTTCTTGCACAGGTGAGGATGGTGGCAAGGCAGGAGGGCTCCACGGTGAGCCTGGGTCTGTGTCACAGTTCCTCTGGTCAGCGTGACATCTCTGAGGGTTTTAACAACACCGCTGCTTGGGAACAAAGGGGAAAGCAGGGGAAAAGCTGCAGTGCACACAGTTACATTGGGAGGCTAAAAAGCACAGATTGCTTTCAAACTGGGGAGAGGCTACATCCTGTCCTATTTAGATATATGGCTGTGCTAAGAGGGTTTGGAGCCAGAGCCTTTTTCTGAAGGAAAATGCCTTCAGAGAGACAGGCAGGCAGGGCTGGGTGCCTTTGTTTGGGCTCCACTCCACTGACAGAAACATGGTTTGGCCACTGCAAGGATTAAACAGATGTTAATGGTGCGTTTTCCAGTCAAACACCTGAAAATCAGCCTCTTTTAAAAATAAAACTGGCGAGAAATGTCCACTGCAGCAAACATGAGGAGAGTTCTGAAAGAACCCAGTGAATTTTTTTTTTTTAATTGACTCAACTCGAGGACTTAATGAGTTGACAGTATCCTTTTACCAGGCGAGACTGCTGCCTTCTCACGATTCCTATCCTGTCCAGCTGTGCCCATCAGGGTGCAGTCTGGATGAAAAGGGGATCAAAGGCTGCATTCATTTCTGTCCACACTTTAATTTAAATTTAACTCCAGCGTGCTTTATTTTGAGCAGCAGACTTTCTAGGTAATGACATTTTCTGATTAACTGTTGAAATTACTGATGAATTAAAGGCAGTAGTCTGTCTTCAGGTTGCAAAAGCTGTAATAACAAGCTACTAAAAATAATTTAGGGCTTGATTTCTACCCATGAAAGCAAAGAAATTCAGAGTTACCCTGACAGTATTGTCCTTTGCCATCTCCAGCATTTTAAAATACCGCAGTAAAATGGATTATTGGCTTGTGGATGGGGAGTTTTCCAGCCATGAGGGAGGCAGAGGCCCCTGGGTCCAATCGCCAGTGTCAAGGTCTACCTGGGCTGGATCCTTACTGGGAACTCATAACTGTGCTGCAGGAGAGCACCGAGTACGTACTGTCCTGGTCACATTCAAGGTGGTAATTCAACATTTCCCTGCCACATCAGCAGGCCTTTTGCAGCCCGTGGTTAACTGCTGACTTCAGTCACATCACAGGAGATAGCCTGACTTAGTGCTGATAGGCGAAAAAAAGATAAAGTCATGCAGTTACTGCTTACGCTTTCCTGGGTACTTCACCCTGCTTTAAAATAATTGGGGATTTTTGGAAGTTTTGGTTGTTGGGTTTTATTTTCTTAGCAGCTGTTTAATTTTGTAATATTTGGGGTTCAGATATTACAGGTTAAAAGAGTTTAAATTAATTTAAGGGAGATTTTTTGAAGTGAGAATGTATTTATGTTTGTTCTTAAATAATTTATAAGAGGTTTACAGTGTGTGAATCCCTGAGTTCAGGCAGAGAAGGACCTGTGTTTGCTGGCACTGCCACAATAACCTGAAGGAGCCAAAATATGGTCAGCAGGGAGAGCAGAACCCTCTCCAAATGACAGAGATGTCCAGGATCAGCTGAGGACATTGTGACTTCTGTGCCTATGTCCTGCAGATGCCATCCAGGTGACAGTGACAGGAGCCCTTCTAAGCCCATGTTCTTATAATCACAGAAAATTAATGTGGTTAATTTTTCCATGGTTGGAGGATCCTGCACTTGAGCATTCATCAGCTTGCCTTTGAACGAATTTTGTCCTCAAAAATATTCAGAATATAGTTATATATGCATAAACACACACACATATATACACATATACGTACATATACACACACACATATATATACATATATATATATATGTATATATTTGTGTGCAAACTTACCTGAGTAAGCATTGAACTATTTGATGACTTTCACAGGAATGTGTTGGCAGTGGCGCTGTCTGGCACTGTCCCCCAAAAGCTCTGCTAGACCTGTGCTCCCAGAAAAATCTCCAGTTTTGCTCTCTGCAGCTTCTGTCCTACAGTTCCCTGCAGCCAACACATAAACTGAGCACTTGGAGGTGTCACAAAGCAAATGGAATTCAATATCATAGTGAATAGCAGGGGGTTGCTCTATTGGTGCTGTTATTCTTTTTCACATTCCGTTAATTAAGAAGGTCCATTTGTGAATTTCAATTAAACTGCTGTGAAACCCTCCTTGCAGCGCATGCTGTTGTGTAATTTAGGACTTTGAATTTAAGTTTCATTTACGTGTAAGACAACACAAGAGGATCGTATGGGAAACACTCTGTGTTTTCAAAAAGCTTTTAGGTATCAGTGATGGATGGGATGTGAGGAACAAGGAAATCAGACCCGTGTGAATCTCAGGGATTAGTGTATCGTTCAGGGAAAGGGGTGAGGCGTTAGGAATGCTGTCAGAGCCCCTGCAGGGGCCTCCTTGGGTCAGTCCCTGGTGTTCCTGTGCTCCGAGAGCCATTTCAGTGCTCGGTGGGGATGGAGCTGGGGTTGAAATAAAGCTTTCCATCCCAGGAAGGATTGCTGCTGGTTCAAACACCGCCACCAGTGCCATACCACAGTGACAACTCAGAACCAGAATGCCCTACGGTTGTATCTCCCCACTCTCCTCCTTTTCCTTGGAAACAGGTCAGGAAATATCCCCGTGCCTCAGAGCACAGTCCAGCACTGGCTGTGTGCTCGCATCTTTAGTGAGAGGTGTTTGTTCAGTCGAAGAGAGGCAGCTATTTAAACTGTCTATATATTGCATGAAATATTCCAAACACCTTGTTAAAATGTGACCAAAGCAGCAATTCCCTCCTGAACAAAGAGCTCCATGTTGTGTTTAAGCTTGAGAGGATTTTGGATGACTGAATAAACTGCTGGAGAGCAGTAAAAGAATCATATTAAAAATCTTGAAATGAACGCGGTCTCGTACAAAGCTATGAAAATTCATCTCGGTGCTTCCAACTGAAAACATTCATTTTCCAAGCGTTTTCCTTTGTGTCCAGGACAGACTTGCTGCACGATGATTGCAAGGCTCATTTACAGATCACAGTTACCTTGCTGCAGTCAGGTCTCTGGATGCACCTTCCCGAGCTATGGAAACCACATCAAAGGTTCTGGGCTGGGAAACACAGTTATGAACTGTGCAATTATTTACAGGTGAATACTCTGGTGTGTGTTCAGGACCTGAAACCTGTCTGAAGCTTCAAATAAATTGATTCAATTTTAAATTATTAATCCCTGTGAGGCTGGGCAGGCCCTGGCACAGGTGCCCAGAGCAGCTGTGGCTGCCCCTGGATCCCTGGCAGTGTCCCAGGCCAGGCTGGACAGGGCTTGAAACAGCCTGGGACAGTGGGAGGTGTCCCTGCCCATGGCATTATTCCATACATATTCCAATCTACAACTATTTCAGCTTGAGGCCAGGCTTCCAGGCTTTTCCTTGGTGTGCTTAGAAGAGGGACTAACGACACAACTCAAAAAAAGAAATGTGTTCCTTTGTTACACTGAATTCTTTTAGTGTTAATAAAGACTTTCTGTCACCTGTGCCTTTTCCATGTAAGAATTCCATGTCGGTTTAACCCTGAGCACGTAACATGTGCCAGTCTGCTGTCACAGAGGTACTTGGGACACACCTCCTCCGCAGGATCAGGAAGGGGTGGCCTGGCAGAGGTCACTTTCTCACTTAAGCATGAACAATCCCCATGGCACAGTTACCAAAATCCGAGGGGTTTATTTCTTTCAATGCATTTACTTATTGTAAAACGCCTGGAGGGTGAAATGGTTTTGTTTAGTTTGTTTAACAGCCTGGACAGCTAGACATGGTTTAAAAAGCAGCCACATAGCAGGCTGGCCACTCTTCATCCTGCTCAGACTCCCACGGGATGAGTTACCCTGAGCCTCCCTGCCAGACCCCCAGGCTAAGATCTGAGCGAGCAGATGGCCTTAGGCTGTGCCCCGGGGGTCAGGGGACCTGGGCTGCAGGAGGCCACGGGGAAAAGCAAATTCCTGAGCGGAGGATGTTTCACAGAGAGAGCAGAGCTTACACTCTCCAGATGTTCCAGTTCAGGGTGTGTCAGCAAAAGCTCTCTGGCTGCTCTCAGCTGTCAGGATGGAGCTCCGAGGAGGGGAACAGCGAATTCCTGGGGCAGCCTCAGTCTGAGCTGGGCTGTTTCACTGCTCCAGACCGGGGGGCTTGGGTTCACAGCATCAGAACTGACACAGGAACCCCCGCCTGGAAACAGGGAGTGCACAGGCTGTGCATTTCATAAGGAAGCTCCACTGGTTTGGTTTTCCTTCCCAAAGCCTGGAGATGCCCTGTGCAAAGCCTTCCTCCCACAGCTCCTTTGAACCCCACTGTGTTTTAGCCCAGGGAAGGTTCCCTTTCCACCCAGCTGCACATCACCCTCAAAGCCCTGCTCCTGTTTGGGTGCTGAGCAGCTCCTCCCGAGCCTGCTCTCCGCTCCCTCCCCACGCTCCCCTGGGATCCTTGGCCCCAGCCAGCCCATCCCAGCACTGCTTGCTGCATGCTCAAAGCCAGCTTGGCTCTCATTTAGTTCCTGTTTCTCCCCAGGTAATTTTTCTTTTCCTGCTTATTTTTCAGTCTCAGAAGTGTCATCAACGAGCTCAAGCCCCCTGTCGCATTGGTTCAAGGAACACAAAGCAGGAGGAGCTCTGGGACCATTTGCCCATGATTCCAACTTCCCCCTTCAACAGAAAAGGAAAAAAAAAGTTGGTGAAATAATATTTCCTATGAGATTTGTTGCTCTTTCTCTTTCTGGTGCCCCGGAGTAGAGAGATGTGCTGCTGCCCCCAGCTCCCACTGTGGCTGCTGCCGCTCGGGCTCTGATCCCAAGGATGCTGGGGGCGAGGGATTTGCTTCCAACATTCAGGGAGAGGGAGGTTCCACTCAACACATCCTTGTAAATCCCTCAGTGGAAAACTGCAGCTCCTGACTGATCCAAATAAAATTGTAAAATACTTTACTGACAGACTTTCTAGAGGGGAAAAAAAGAAGGAAAGAAAAAACAGATAAAAGTGCAGTTCTGGGTTTGCATATTTACATGATTACAGAATCACTCCAAGATGTGGTTCAATATCAGGTTGATTATTACAAAACCCAATGGGTTATTCATTCCTGCACCTGTTTCTGCAGCGAGCACATACTTTCTCCCTTGAATCAGCACTGATCCACCTGGCTGATGAACACTGAGTACCATGAAATATTTGGCACGGAAGAGGAATTACTCATGAAGGCTCTGGCTTTGACAGCACTTTCAGCCCCTGCTACTCCCTGTCTGCTCTGAAACGGCCAAAAGAGATAACGCGACTCAGGCACTGGGCGGGACTTCCTGCCCATCCAAAATAACATCTTAGACCGTGGCCTAAGGAAAAACAAGATGCCCTGGAGAAAAAAACGCTGCTAAATGATCCGAGTATCCTGCACTCCTGCAACCCCAGCTGGAAAACTGCACCTCCACAAGTCAAAGGGCTGGTAAACTGAAGAAAATTCAGAAAAGCGCTCTGAGAGTGAAAAAAAAAATTTAAGTAATAAACTTTCCAGTGGAGTAACTTGGTCCTTTTAAGCATAGCAAAGGGAGGAGGCTCCCGCTCCCAGTCTGTGTGCCTGAGTATGAACATAGGATCGCAGACAAGGCTATAATGAGATCCAGGGCTTGGGAGCGGAATCCAGACAAATTCAAGCCATAAAATAAGACACATATTTTTAACAGAGAGGGTAATTAACCACCACAGCAACCCGGCGAGGCACTGTGGCACAGTCTCCTTCTTTGGAAATCTTTAAATGAAAATCAGATGTGTTTTCTAGGAGCCGCTGTGCTCCGAGCAGGAAGGAGCCTGGTGCTGGGTGTCAGGCAGGGAGGTGGCCTGGAGGATCACAGCAGCAACTCCAACTATTATTCTGGAACCAAGGAGATTCTCCAGGGAGAATCAGGAGAAAGCTCTGCCATCAGAACTGGGAGTTGCTGGAGCAGCGAGAGCGGGAAGGTCCAGCAAAGCACACAGGGAGAGGCACTGACTTTTATTCAATCAGCTGATAGAGTTTGGTCAGCTCTCACGAGCTCGTCTGGAGCTTTTTCCAGCTCTATCCATTCATCTAATGGAGTGTTTTATCTCCTGCCAAAGGCAGCCTCACTTGCCGGGGAGGATGATTGAAGGAGCAGTCACAAGCTCGGCATTAGGAAATGCAACACGACAGAGGCAGTGAAGATGAGAGGAAGCTGAAAAACGTGGAAGGATGAAGGACGAACAGGACAAAGTTGATTTATGTGATTAATCCAGGGATATACTTAAATATCCAGGGATTGGGTGTTTTATGTGAGTGCAGAATTTGGACTCACAGTTATAAAGCACTCCTTTAGTCTGTCCCCTAATACAGGATAAGATATAAGACAGGGGAGAAAAATGGATGCGTACCTTGAAACAAACAGAATAAGTAGGTTTTAAGTGGAGCAAAGACATACAGAAAATATATTTAAAGTATAATATTAAAAATTAGCCCATTTTTACATTTTTGTTTTTAGAAGCAACCTCAGTGATACCACAGGATGATTTTTATATATGAGCATTACTAGTGTTTGGACTATCAATAGTCGAGGTTTTATCCAATCAATTAACCAATGACAACACAGATAAATTAGTCATCTCCTTACCAGATTAAAGCCTCGTTTCCCCAAAGCACAAAAATGTGTACAAAAAGCGTAATTACATGAGCTTAATCTTCGAAGTATTCTAAATAAATTGCTAACAAACCTCAGGGTCACTCAAAACAGAACACACATCTTCCCAACCCTTGCCAAGAGTGTCTCATTGCCAGCTGGTTGCTTTCCAAATAGTGTAATATCAAAAATGCAGAAAAGCTCTGAGAATCTTTCCAAAATCTTGGAAATAATTACTTCTGAAGTATGTCCCAATCCCTACATGGAGTAAAATATCTAAATTAAAAAATCTTATTTACAAGTACGTGTATTCAACATTAATATATTTCCAACTGTACTTGCATACTTACAAGATAGTTTTCCCAGAATCCACTCTAAGCTTACCTATATTTCTGTAATATGATCCTTATTTGTGGATATAGAGGAATTACAGGAAAACAGAACACAATAATGCCCATATTGGAAATGCCCCCCAGAAAACCTAACCAAACAAAAAAAACCCAAATAAAAACAAAACCACACACACAAAAAAAACCCTCAAAAAAATCTCCAACAAAAAAACCCAAAAACCAACCAAACAAAAAACCCAAACAAAACAACAACCAAAAAAAAAACCCACCAAAAAAACCAAACAAAACCCAAAAAACCCCCAAAAACTTTGTGCTGTGAGAGAGGCTTTCCTAAGGCAGGTACTAAGTTGCCACTGACAATCAATCATGAGCCTGCAGAGGGGCAGGAGAAGCTGGAGAAACACTGCTCTTTGTAACAGGAAATGAAACATTAAAATCTGGGAAAAGCCAAATGTCTTCGCTGCTTCCAGGAGATGTGGGAACGAGATGTGGAACTTGAGTCCTTCAAACACTCCCCTTTTTGCAGTACTCCAGCGTTTTGGAGGAGCGCATGAAGCAACAAACCCATCCCAGAACGTGTTTCCTCTCTTTAAGGAAGAGGAGACCCACACACGCACAAGAATGTTTATTTTGGCAGGGCTTGTTTTACTAATTATTTACATTTGAAATGATGGATTTCTACCGTGCCAAAAAAAAAAAAAAAAAAAGTGCCCACAAAAACCCAACCAAATTCAAATCAGTTTTTTGCAGCTGAAGCATTTACCAGCTCCCGGTGGCAGAAGGCACAGCATCAGCTGAGCACTGAGTGCAGGGACAGTGCCCGGAGCTGCCAGTGACCCGTGCAGGACAACAGGGAGCACAGGGCTCCCACCCCACAGCCGAGCCCCTGCAGCCGTGCAGAGGGCTGCTGAGCCCTGCTTTCCACGTGGAACAGAATTCCACGAGAGCATGTGCTCGGGATGAGCCGAGCTGAGACCCTGCTCTGGCCCTGAGCCCTCCAGTGCCCCTCGTGTCCTTCCTCCTTTCACAGCTCGTGGGCTTTTATCTCCTGCCAGTGGGCAAGCGTTTGACATTGGCACGCAATCAATGCCGGAGGTGTTTTCCAACTCCTTTCCCTTCCCAGACTCCAGAGTTTACACTTCCCAAGGCCCAGGAGCCCTCTGGATTCCTTAGGAACTTAGCAGCAGGGATTTTCTTGGCAAGACCTGAGGGGAACCTACAAGAGAGCTGGAGAGGGACTGGGGACAGGAGGGACAGGACAAGGGGAATGGCTCCACACTGACAGAGTAGGGTTAGATGGGATATTGGGAAGAAATCCTTCCCTGGAAGGGTGGGCAGGCCCTGGCACAGAAGCCCAGAGAAGCTGTGGCTGCCCCTGGATCCCTGGCAGTGTCCCAGGCCAGGCTGGATGGGGTTTGGAGCAATCTGGGACAGTGGGAGGTGTCCCTGCCCATGGCAGGGGTGGCACTGGATGGGCTTTAGGGTCCCTTCCCACCCAGGCCATTCCGTGATTTGGATGGGGCTCTTCAAAGATTTGGATGGAGTTTGGTACAGTTTAATTCCTCCTGAATCACAAAAATGATCATCCTCTGCAAGAATCCTTCTGCACACAATGTAGAAAACAATCTGCTTAGTGGCCATGGTGCAGTCTGCGTGCGTGTGGGTGTGTTTATATATATATATATAAAATGATGTTTTTACTAAGAAAATGAAACAGGTTTTTGTGTTCTCACACTTGGTTTTCTGACTGAAACAAGACTCAGGCTGGGCAGTTTTGGATGCAAGCTGGCACTCTGCACTACACTCTCCACTCGGGGTGACAGCTTTTATTGAGAGCAAAGCCAAAGGTCTGAAAGTGAATCCTGAAAATGAATCAGAGATAAAAAATGGTGCTGGAAAGATGGCTGTGGGCCCTGGCAGGTGAAAGGGCCAGGAGGTCACAAGGGGCAGTGGCTGCGGTGGTGTAATGCACTGACACCTCATCAAGCCCCTGGCAGACCCTGATCAAAGGTTTATTCGAGGAGCAGCCCGGACAAACCAGTCTGGTTCCTTCCCTGATTTTCAGGGCCTGTGATGTGCAGGAGAATAGCCTGGGGAGCAGCAGAGGGGAGCTGCTGCCAGGGTCCATCCTCGTCCCGCAGCCTCTCCGGGTGAGCTCAGAGCTCCAGCCCTTCACATCAGCTCGGGAGGAGCTGTGCTGCTGGGACCAGAGCAGGTCAGGGTAAAGCCCTGATGTTTGGCACAGTTTTACCAGGATAAAAAGGCTCTGGTTGGGGGGGCTTGTCCCATGTGGGCTATGCTGGAGAACAGAACAACTCAGACCCTCGGAAGGATATAGACACCGTAACTTAGGGAGGAAGGGCGAGTAGAAGTACAAAAAGACAGAGGTGATAAAGCCTTTTTCAGTGGAAAATTATCTTTAGACCAGGCCTCAACATCTCAGAGAAAAGTGCTGGGAACTGCCGTTAGATTATTCTTGCTTTAAAAACAAACAACCCCCCAGCAACACCCCGGAATTGTGTTTGATGACAGCGCTCTGAATTCACGGACACGTCAGATCCTTGGTTCCGAGCAAGGAAACAGAGCTCTTCTGTGAAGCAACAAGTTCCTGGACTTTGTTCTCGAATCTGCGCCCCTCATGCGCTGCGAGATCAAAGTGATCTCTTATCCTGTGAATTCACATCGGCCCGAGATATTCACTGGCACTGCTCAGACACAGGTCCAGGGAAGGCAAACCGCGTTTGAGGATTAGCGCTCTTAGCGCGGACATAAGGGCCATCTCCTGGCCGCCGCCGGCACTGGAGGAGCAGCAGGAAATGGAAAAAAAGATTTTAAACCCAAAGGGTAAAGCCTGTCAGGAATTATTTGCTCCGCAATAGATAGAAGGCACAAGTAAGGATTTGATCAGCGCTTCTCCAGAGCACCAAGGAAAACTTTTATCAACTTCGACCTAAGGATGGTCTCTTGCACAGCATTTCTTTCTCCTCCCTCGAGTATAATCCAACGAGAATTTTTTTATTTACCGGTGTGTTGCAAACCCCAAAAATGTTTACAAGTTAATTAATTCCTTCTCAGGCTTAAATACTGTGCGTTTACATCCCATAGAAAATCACCGAACCGAGCCGAGCTCAGCCGAACCGAGCGAGCGGCACCGAGTTCAGCCGAACGTAGCCGAGTTCCGCCGAACGTAGCCGAGTTCAGACGGACGTTGCCGAGTTCAGACGGACGTAGCCGAGTTTCGCCGGATGTTGCCGAGTTCAGCCGGACGTAGCCGAGTTTAGCCGAATCTAGACGGACCTAGCCGATTATCAACGAGTCTACCCGAGTGTAGCCGAATCAGGCTGAACGCAGCCGAGTTCAGGCGAATCTAGCCGAGTTAATCCGAACCGCGTTCAGCCCAGCCGAGCTCAGACGAGCCCAGGCCTACCCAGAGCAGTTCAGACTAACAAATTCAGCTCAATTTGTATTCTCGCATGTGTAAAGTGTCACGGACTCTGCTGAATTCTCGACACGAGCAAGAACAGCAGCAGCAGCTCCACATGACGGTCATTTACCACCTTGGAACCGGCCACAATCACGAAAGGCAAAGACACTGACAAGACATTGGCAATATTCTTTATTTATTTCCAAAACTCCTTGCTGCCTTTTTTTCAAAAAACACCAATAACGCCATGAACATCCCACAGCACTCCCGAACCTCAACCGCCGGGATCGCGCAGCGATTCCAAGCCATTCCCGCGGCAAGCGCTCCTTCCCG
>VZRL01003797.1:73322-120185 GCA_013397895.1 Origma solitaria
TGGGGAGCGCCCGGCCCGGGCCTGCCGCCGGCCGGGAGTGCGGCGGAGAGCGGTGCTCTGGGGGAAAATGGAGGCGAGCGGGGCCGGGCCGTTCAGCGGCCGCTCCGCGAGGCCCCGCGCGGGCCGGGCCGGGCCTGCGCGGGAGGGGAGGCGTTGAAGGGATCTTTGGGCCTCCCCGCCAGCCTCCCTTCTCTCGCTGCTCCCCTCGGTTCCCTCCTCGCACCGCCGGAGAGCGGGACCCGGCACCCCGGTCCGGGAGCCCTGTTTGCAGGGGTTCCCGGCCAGGCTGGCTGTCACGCGGCGTCCCCGGCGGTGTGTGTTGTTCGGGAGGCGGGGGAAGCCGCGTTTCGGGGCTTCTGTTTCCCGGTAGTGCCTTGGCCAGAGAGCCGCGGTGCGAGGCGGCGGCACGGGCAGAGGCTGCAGAAAGGGAGAGCGGGGAGGGGGCTCATCCTGGTACGGGAACGGCGCCTGGGATGGGACCCAGGGATCGATCCCATTCCTGGGGACGAGGCACACTGGAAAGCGTTTACTCGCCTTCGGTGTTACACAGAAGGTTGCTCCCTGTCTTCTGTTTTTGGTTGGTTTTTTTTTTAATATTTCTTAGCCGATCGGAGTTGGAAGCAAAGCGGGCCGTGGTTGTCTCTTACATAATATATAGCAAATCAATTCAGCTGCTGCTGTTACAAAGTTTTTGATACGTGACTTCAATATCATTATTAATTATTGTTAGTTATACTTGTATCTCAGTTGGCAGTATGGCTTTGCAGACCCTCCATGGACAGAAAATCACTTAAAGCTCAGCCAGAGCCTGTTCCCACATTTGTGTTGAAGGCTGGGTGGCTGTACCTGTCTGTTGAAGAGAAACGGGAGAAATGGCAGCTTCTCCCGTCTGATGCACTCAGGCTGTGTAAGGTTCACTCTGTGCAAGGGCTTGTCATACACACACCTGAGAATGCCCTCCTCCTCACCAAAACTATGGAAGTGCAAAGGGAAAGGTGGATAGCACCCAGCTCCTGTTAATGGTTTGTTCATGTGTCGGTGTTTGTGCAGCTCTGAACCAGTGGCATGGCAGGGGCAAAGC
This sequence comes from Origma solitaria, assembly GCA_013397895.1. Taxonomy (NCBI): domain Eukaryota; kingdom Metazoa; phylum Chordata; class Aves; order Passeriformes; family Acanthizidae; genus Origma; species Origma solitaria. Next base: position 74,404 of record VZRL01003797.1, read on the forward strand.
CACCTTCCCAAAAAAGTTAAAACAGCATGTGTGCCATTTTCACTATTGATGTAAAGAGGGGGCAGCAATGTTCCTAATTACCTGCCTAAATATGAACAGTGGTCCTGGAAGAGCATGGCTGCCTGAAAAACCTGAATTGTATGGGCAGTGCCCAGTGCTTCTGAAACAATAACCCCACTCTTGTGCTGAATGGTGACTGCAAAGGAAAAGTGGTGTTTCTTGGGATCCCGTGACTAATCCGTGTCTTGGAAACGGGCATGTTTTGATCTGTACCTCTTCCCCTCCCGTGTAGGAACGGTGGGATGCCTTGCTTTGATGCAGTTAGAAATACTGAGTGAAATCCTGGTGTCTGGCGGCTGAAAGGGCAAAGCACTGGATTTCAGTTGGATCTCAGTTCTGGAGGAGAAAACTGTACTTGCTTAAATCTGTGTTCTGCAGTCCTTTGTACGCCTGAGTGCTTCTGTAGAGCTACTGGTGTGTAAAGTAGCACATGAATAACTTCAGGGGCTGTGTTTATGGTGTTGTGCAGGACATAAAGTCCAGTTCTCAGAGTGATCCCTTTTCCGCATGTGTTGCCTGGAGCTGTGCACGCAAAGCAATGCAAGCTGAAATGAAATGCGAAGATGGTCAGATTTACAGGCAGGTATCATTCATTCCTGAGCTTTCTCAGCGAGAGAGCAGTTGTACCAAAGGTCTGGGTGTTGTTCCCAGAGTGGTGGGGATAGCACAGGCTGCTCAGCCTGGGAGGGCTCATTTGTCTGTACAACTCTGCATTGTGAGGCCTTCGGAGGTGCCACTCCCAGGTTGCTGAAGAGTTAATTCTTTTTTTGCGAGGGGAACAGCTTCAGCCTGTGAAGATGGGGGCAGCTACAGAATACCCTACAGGCCAGAAATTCCTGAACTTGCTGGCTGTACAGTGCCATTGTAGCCAGGGAATTGTAGTTTTATCATGGCACTTGCAACTGCAGTTTGGTGCTGCGCTTCCCACCTGGGCTAGAGTTGATTCCCTTGTGGCTTTGCTTCCCTGGAGGTGGCACCTGCCAGCTCTTTGCCACTCTGCCTGAAGGAGGAGATGCCACTTACTGAGTCAGGTGATCCATTCATTTGAGGTTTTTGGGTGGGTTTGGTGTTTGCAGCAATTTGTCAGATGATGGGAGGCCCAAGTTTAAAGCATGGCTGTAAATCAGGTGTCTCCTCTTGGACAGAAGGGCTTGGGGAGGGAGAGAAGTAAGTTTGACTCTGGCAGGGGGTGGGAACTCCTGGGTTGCATAATTCCATCGTATTGGATTGTGGTGCCATTCCCAATCCTGTTCTTTGGACCTGCGTTTTGAAGGCGGCTTTGCCAATAAATGTCCTCTTCCAAATCCTTATGTTTCTACAGGAGCAAGCAGGTGTTTTGTATTGGCTGCTTTATTTTTATCCAGCTGTAGTTTGAGCAGGTGCTGCCAACTGAATAGGTGGGATTTGACAGGTCTGTAGAGCAGTGTGTTTTCTCTGAGGAATTTAATTCCATGAGTTAGAATTCATGTGCTGTTAGATGTATATGTCATGGTACAGTATAAATAAATCACAAAAGGTAACTGGATAATGGTACAGAACTTTTTATGCTTTTAGGAAAACAAGCAAACATTTTTCTTTAAAAAAAAATTTTAAAGTCACACCCCCAAACTTAGGCAAACAAAAAAACCCGCACAACTGCCTTATAAATCCTTGGCGCATTTTAATTTAGGGGATGTCTGTCCTTCAATCTGAAAAACTTGAGGCACAGTTTACTTGTTATAAAAGTTAGAAATAAAGATTTTTTTCACAATCTTGCTGCTGGAAGTAGAATCAAGTCAACTTTCCTGTTTTGTAATCTTTTATTTGTATTGAGTAATGCATATTATTCACTTAATCCCGTGTCTCAGGTTGATAGTGGTTAATGTGTACCCCTGAAACAATTGCTATCCCACCTAAATGTGCCTAGAGACAAACACATGACAGGTCCTGGGGGCCGTTTGTTTAAAGCTGGAGCTGCACGTTCCTTCTGTGCTGTTTGCCCATCCTCAGGGCACTGGACATTTTGAGTTTGGATCCAGTGCGGCTGTTTCCTGCGAATGGCAAGACTTTATTTTGCCTGCTGTGTGACAATCTACCCCTCCATCCCACGGTGCTATAAATAGAGGCCAGCAGGATATCCTTCCCAGTGGTTCTCCGGCAGTTACTGGAGCTCAGGATCCCCAGTGAGTCTCCATGTGCACGGGAAAGGAGCAAGGACACAACTGCCAGCGTCTGGCTGGGGTCTCTTGTCTCTGCACTGAACTCGTTTCCGGGAATACTGGAAGTGTGACATTCTGGTAGAGATTCCTGGTAAGAGAAGTAGTGAGGCGAACGGCTTTCCAGGAGATGTGCTGGACGTAAGAGCCCTGCACTGATCCTGAGAGCTGCATTTCCAAAGCACATGAGTGGAAAACAAAACTCTATTCTGCGCACTTGCATGATGTCATTTTCATATGAGTATCTTTTGTGAAGATGTTTCTCCCTAGTGATTCAGGATTTGTGAATGGTCTTTCTAGGCCACAGAGGTAGCTTAGTTGATGAAGTGTTACTGAGCTTCATTGCCAGGAGGTCATATCTGGTCAAATTCAAATCTCACTTTATTTTCCAAAGAATGCAGCCTGGCAGCTGTGGATGTTATGGTGATCTCTTACCTTCAGCAGCACCTAATACTTACAGTGCTTCACAGCTGGTGGTCAGGCATTTAAAACTTGCATTGATCCTCTGAGATACAGCTTAGCAACATATCCCTCTCCTCCTTCCCTTGAGGAAGAAGGACCTAAAGAGGAAAGGAAGCAGCGAGTTCTGTGGGGGAAGGAAAATGTATAGGGCTGACAGAATTCCTTTGAGAGATCTGATCATGCATTAACAATAAAGGTTAATGTTAATGTTAACAAGATAAGGTAATATCTGTGCTTGTTGGTCATGTCTCCCATCATCTCTTTGTTTCTGTGCCGGGACAAGTAACTGCAGTGACCGGTGGTTGGCTGTGTCGGGTGGTTTCTAAATGCACAAATAAAATACGTTCCAATAGACAGTGAATGAACCTACAGGCTACTGAGTGTGCCTGGATCCTGTTTTGGGAAGTGTTGTTGGACACCTAAGGCGTGTTGGAATGGTTGAGGGCCTGTTAGACTGCTCTGGAAACTGGAGAAGGGGAGGTTGAATGAGATGTCCTGACAATGACCTGGGTGCTTGATATCCATTAATCACTAACCACTGTCTGGTTCAGTAGCTCGTGCTTCTTTCTGTGCAGCTGCTGTGCTCTGGGGTTTATTTAGTGAGTGTATAAAATGGGCCCATAGCTTTTTATTTGTAAATAAGGACACCTTTTTATGGCAGAGACACTTGAGCAAGAGAGCAAAGCCAAGGAAGTCAGTTCAAGTCCTAAAAGGTGCTTTTACTGTGTTATCTTATGCTTAAAACAGACTTAAGATCATACATCAAGCTTGGTAAATTTTAAAGTAGCAGTTCTCCCCTTTGCTTCAAAACCCCCTGGTTCTCAGGTTTCCATGTAAACTAAACCATCAAAGGGCATTAATTATAGAATGAGAGAAATTAATAATTTGCTGTTCAAAAGACTGAGAAGTAAAGGCCATCACCACCCTATGCCTTATGCCATTACATGCCCCTCCTGCACCTCATGGGCCTCCTGGGCTGGAGCAGGGGCATAGTTGGAGCTGGAAGGTGTCTGTTCAGTCTTGCCACGTGTTCTCTGTGGAACTTCTGTACTTCACACTGAGTTTGAATTTGGGGACAGTCACTCTGTGCTTGGTCTCCCTTTTGCTGTCCTTCCACGGTTTAGAGTGGCTCATTTTTGTTATTTAGTAGCATTTATTAGCCTGAAATTGAGCAGTGAATTTTCTGCCTTTTGCATCCCTGGCTTTATAGATACTTTACTGTGTACTTCCGTGCTGCTGGGAAAAGCACCCAGAAATACTCTTAAATCCATATTTTGTATTGTGGCTTGAGTTTAATGGGCTCTTGAATACCTCCACTTCTTTTGTATCAACATCCTGTAAACATGCAGTTAGGGTCAGTAAAAGCAGAAAGTAGTTTCTAGCAGGTCAGAGTATTCCAGGGACAGGCTCCTGTTGTGAGGCAGGACTTTGGAAACCTCTCAAGCCATAAATTTTCATTGCCTTTGTTACATTCGTCACATTTATTTTTTAAATAGAGTGTAAGTTTTTGTGTCCAAGCTGTTCCTTGAGGTGATCATGGTGTCCTTTGAGGAATTGGATGTATTGTTGTGAAAACAGCCCTCTGAAAATAGGGGTTGGGTGGCTTTTTTTTTGTATATTGGTTTGGGAAATGTGTATGAAAGAAGATCCAAGTCTAATTGAACATATGGAAGTACCTGGGTGTCTTCTGAGCAGCTCCCCCTTCCAACAGGGAAAAGCCACAAGGAACTTGGAAGGGTGCAAAATTTTAGCTGTACTCATCTCTAAAACATGGTGTTGACACATGTAACTGATACTGAGAATTACATAAAAATCGGCTGTAAAGAGTCATTTACTATTCCAAGATTTTAGGTAATTTTTTAAAAAAAGGAGCAAAGTTCTGAGGTAATATTCCAAGAGATGGCAATGGGGGGCGTGAAGAGAGAGCAGAATACGCAGATAGGTTGACGTGCACACTCATGTATATGTGCCTTCCTTCTCCCTGGCAGTTTTTCTCCTTGGATTTTTGTTTTCCTCCATGTTTCCTCCAGCTGCAGTGTGCTGCTTGGGATACTTTTAAGACACTTCTCTTTATTTTTGTCCTGCACTCGTTTCTTGTTACCTTGGGCCCTGCTCTGAGCTCTGCCATTTTCCTTGGGGTCTCTCCCTATGCTCCTGAAATACAAACGCCAAAGTGCTGCTTTCACACCAGCTCCTTTGTTCTTATTCTATGGCACTGGATCCTTTCCTGGAGGACCAGTTGCTTCTTCATGTGTAAAGGAGAGGATATGGAGTGCCTGTCTTAATGTTGGCTCCTTCCTCCTCCGTCTCAGTTTTTGAGCCTTCTGGTGGTTTGTTTGTGGGTGTTGGTTTTTGGATTTTTTCCCCTTTCATTACCTCTTGAAACAGATTTTCCTGAGTTTTAATAATAGCATTTTCTTCATTAAGAGTCTTTGCACTTATTCTAAAGCAATTAAGCCAAAATTTACAATAAGGGTTTTAAAAAAAAGACAAAAAACACATCAGACCCCTCTCTTCTTCTTTTATCTGTCAGTTTTTATTTGTCCGTACTGTGATTTCTCAGCAAGCAATGATGTTAGCTGAAGTATCTCTTGCAGCTGAAATGGCTTTAAACCCCCAGCATTCTGGGACAAGAACTTGATTTTGTGGGGATGAATAATGAAAAATCATGGTCTTGTGTTGGTGTTGGAGAAGGCATCTGGCTACCACTGTCTGGAAGGACAGTTTTTCTTCTTTCCTACCTCCTGGACTAGCAATCAAATTAAGAAAGTAAATTCCTCATTTCCTACTCCCTGTGTTTTATAGGCGTGAGGCTTCCCTTTTGTACTGCTGAAAGCCCTGTTAGCACTTCACTTGTCTTTGAGTATTTGTCCAATTTTTTAATCTCCTCCATTGATTTTTTTTTTTCCTTAACTGAGACAGTGGATAAATCTGTGTAAGTTGGTCACTTCACCAGTATCTTAGAACTTTAAATTAATTAGAAAAGTACGAGGGAAGTTTTAAAATGACATCTTCCTTTCCATTACACTGACAAATGAAGACACTTTGATTCTCCTACTTTGCTTTGTGGCAAATAATTGATGACATTTTTGACTAGTGTTCAAGGGCTCAATTCTTTCTTTACAGTAAAGATGAAAGTGGAATTATGTAACACAAAACAATTTTTTCTGTGATTTGTGAGAAATATTTCAAGGTAAAAACAATTATATGTGTATAGAAACATTGCAGATCTCGTGTTATTTTGTACCCTACAAATCATGATGATGATTCTGCCTTTAAGTAAGCCACTGCTTAAATACGAAGTTGAGTTAATGGGAAGGTTAGAAAATAATGCAGCAGAGCACCTAACCATGGGCTGTGATAGAGAAAGAGGAACTAGAAAGTAGTGCTGGGGTGTCCTGGCCTCTTTCTGCTTAGAAGTGGGGAAGACTGGAGAGGAGTGAATGGTCCTGACAGGCTAATGTGGACTGTGCTTCCAGGCCTAGGGAAGAACAGGAACATGCCCAGCAGTCCATAAAAACACTGTAGTTTTGGCAACTGATTATTGTTGTTAATTGTACAGTGTGAATTTCCAAGAGGTGGATATGGAGTAGGTGGATTTCACTGCAGATCCAGAGAGGCATCTGGAGAGTCCTGGAATGTGCCTTGGAATCTGGTGTCCCTGGTGTGTGTGCATGTGTGAGGGCCAGGCTGTAGGGCTGTTACTGAAGCCAAGCTCCCAAATCCCTCCTTTCCGTATTCTCCTAAAACTCCACAGGTAGCCAGGCACAAGTAGGCATGTCCCACTGTGCGGGTGGTGCTGAGATCCCGGGGAAAGGTGTATCCTCAGCTTTCTGTGCCCAGCCCTTCCCCAGTTCTGTGTGCCAGTTCTAGTTTCCCTCAGTTTCTGAAACGTGGAGCTAATGCTTATTTTCAGTTATGGGCAATGTCATCTATAAAGATGACACATAACTTCTATATACTTCATATAAACCTCTGTAAAGTTCATATAATACCTATAACTTCTGCAAATGTTGTCCTTGAGGATGGAACTTTTCCCCTGGGTGACGTTTGGGGGATAAGGCAGCCAAGTCTCCAGAGCGCTTGGGGCAGTGGTTTTTAGCAGTAACCTGGTAAATGCTGGTTTCTGTTAGGTGTGTAAAACAGCTTGTTCTCCCAGGCCAGCCAGCAGCGTGGCCATGCAGAGTGTGGGATGGCAGTAATCAAGTCGCCCACCTGAAATGTTGTCTTCTTGCTTAATTGCTTAACTTCAGAATACATTTGTAATGTTTGTTTTCTCTGTTTAGCTCTTCTCACTGATGGAGATGAAACCTCCTATTTCCCGAGCAAAGATGATTCTTATCACAAAAGCTGCCATTAAAGCTATTAAGGTAAAGTACAGCAAAACAAAGATGGAACTGTAACAGCAGCAATGTTTTATTATTTCACTTGTAAGTAAATACTCAGCATTTCCCAATCTCAGCTTCAGGGATGGTTTATTCTAGTTGCTGTTAAGGCTGTTGTCTAGAAACAAGTGGGTGGTGAATATCATCCCTTGGTTTTGGACTAGGAGCAAAATGCCAGCTTGATTTTTTTGAGTCGTTGCTTTTTCATGCTACACCCACTAGAGTGTTGTGATTTTTTTGTGTAATAAAACTAAATATTGCGGGATGCAACTGCACCTTAACACGTGAAACCAGTGTGGATTGCATAGAAAGTAAATCCAGAAAGCCTTCACCAATACTTTACAAGCTCTGTGCCTTTTGTACACACTGACACACTTCTGGCTTGGGTCTGGGTTTCCCCCATGGAATATTTTTGTCCATGCCTGTTTAACTGAGGTTGGGAACATCCTGCTTGTTAGATTGTGACTGCAGTGTTCTGTAGCCTTTCTGAAATGGTATTTAGCACAAAGAGTTAAAATGCTTCTAAAATGATGTGCCACTGCTGAGTAGATGATAAATTAATGAATGTATTTGTTTTCCAGCTCTACAAGCATGTTGTCCAGATTGTGGAGAAGTTTATCAAAAAGGTAAAAAGAGGGGAAAAAAAAAAAGGGAAATTTATCCATTCAGTTATTGCCTGCATGCTTTACTAGATATTGGTAATAACACCAGTATATAACCAGAAAGCCTTCTGTTACTTAGGGCTTGAGGGAAGAAATTCTGTTTTGTTAGGATCTTACACGTTTTGGTATCACTTTGTCTATGTAATCTCCACATTTTAATTTTCCGTAATACATTAAGGATGGGGGGAAAGAAGTAAATTGTGAGATTTTCCATCTTCATTGCCCAGCAGTTGGGGAGGAACCTGGAGGTGCTGAACTTCAAATTAATTGTCACTAAGACAATACAAATTTCCAGAGAATGCGGTGTTCGTGCTTGCCTGGGCATGAAGAACAGCAGGCTGGAACGTAGAGCTGTCTCTCAGCCCGAGAGCAGATTGCCTGTGAGCCTCTGGGGGGATGTTACCTTGTGGTGTCAGTGCCTAATGCAGAATTCTTGTGCTGTGTGCAGTGCAAACCGGAGTACAAAGTCCCGGGCTTGTATGTCATCGACTCCATTGTTCGGCAGTCTCGGCACCAGTTCGGAACAGACAAGGATGTTTTTGGGCCAAGATTCTCTAAGAATATTACTGCCACATTCCAGTACTTGTATCTGTGTCCATCTGAAGACAAGGTAGGACAGGCACTTCTGAACTGTTGCTGTGCATTGATGTGGTGCTGCCTTGGTGCTTGCACTCCTGTGACACTGATTTGGGGATTCTCTCTGGCTCTAGTGGGGGCTGTTGCTGTAGGAAAAGGTAAAATGGGCTGAGAAAGATTATCAAAGGTGCAAGTTAAATGCAAGTTCAAGTTAAAAGATGTATTTTGCATGACCTCATCAATTTTGCCTATGTAGATACTTCAGCGGTGTACGCTACTGTGCCAAAAGTTTTTCTTCTTGAGGCTCCTTCAGGAAAACTTCCTCTGGAAGACGGTGTCTCCCACAACAAGAAAGTATTGCAAGAGAATCTCTGGTTTTCTAGGCAGTGACTGTTCTGCTCAGAAATGTTTTCTAAGAAAATCATGTTCTGCTCACAAATGTTTTCTAAGAAAATCATCATGTTGATTTCTTCAGTCGTTCCCAGTCCCATACTTGAGTTTCATTGCTGCTCTCCACTGTTAGGGCTGGTTTAAGGCCTCATTTGTCTTAGTTCTGCTGTACTTGTTGACAGAACAGAGGCTCAGAAAGTGCTGTGGGTTCCTGATGGTCCAGAGAAGATGGTTTGTGTCCCCTCTGCCAGAACAGTTTCAAGACTCCCAAGATCAGTGTGTTTTAGAAGTTGCCAACTGGTTTCCAGAAAATCACCTACTCCCTTTTTCTTTCTAAGAGTGAAATACTCCCTTTCTGCCTGACTTCTTCCCTAACTCTCTGAATAAGCTTTTGAAAGGCTTGGATGCTCTGTAGTTTTCTAATGTGGAACATTTAGACCTTCAGGCATTGAATCTCATATTCTGGAGTTCCTGGGTTGATAGCCTGTGAAACAGAGCAGTCCCTTCTCCTTTCTGTTTCTGTGTTACCATTTTGTTCATCTAAATGAGTGAGGCTGTCCATCTCCTTCATGGAACTACTTGATATGGGGAATAATATTATTAATAACACACTTGCTTTAATGAATGTCCAGGTCCTAAACAAAAAAAACCTGCTCTGCAGATACACAACAACTGTTGGTCATATCTGAAGAGGATAATTCTACTTTTTTCTTTTTTTTTTTTTAATAGCCTTTTTGTGAAATTAATATGTGACTGAAAACAAGAGTATTACATTTGCCCATTTTTTGGCCTTTGCATAATTTTCAAGTCTTCTGGAGAGATAGAATACCCAAAGGAAAAAAATGCTGCTGTTTTGAAGTTAACTGTTTTTCAGACCAAAACGTTACTTAAAAATAGACATTTCAGGTTTCTTTCTAATTGATGTTATTTTAGCAAACATTTTGTAAAATTCTTTAATCACTTAGGTTGAGGGGAATTTACATGGGTGTATATAACTGAGTCACAGTGAAAGAACAGAATCAATTCATTTGAAGTAAAAGGTGGTTAAAGCTTACCTGTGTGCAAGTGAATGACTAAGTCTGCAGAAAGGACAGCAATACAACGTGTGTTCTGACTTCTACCTGCTTGCATGTTCCAGCTGAAGCAGCACAACTACTGAGACATTTTTCTTTCAAAATGCCGGGCTAAAGAAGGAAAGGCCAATTTCCAGCTTGTTCCTGGAAGCTGCATTGTTCTTCATGTAAAAAAAAAAAGAAACGAGCTTAAAATAACAGCTGACAATCAGAGAGTCTAAATTAATCCTTCTGCAGTGATCAGTGAGGATGTTTCTTTCCCACTCGCTTTCCTCATCTTTTGGATAATGATGGAGATGCAGTTCCTGGTGTCAACATAGAATTGGTTGGGTTAAGAATTAACCAAACAAGGAATGCTCAGTCTGACTTCAGAGTGTTGTGGTAGCATTTTCTGGTCTAACTGCCTCTCTCTTCATGAGGGCTTTCCAGCTCGTCTTTGTTTTCTCTTTTTGGTTACATAGGTTGGTTGTTTCATCCCTTTGTAACCATCCGTGAGGACATGGGGCTGGAGTGATGTCCTGGATTGTACATCACACCTGCATTTCTGACTGGCCAGAACAGTGTTAGGGAAAGGTCACAAATTGCTTTGACCGTAAAAGAAGTTGGTGGTTTCTCTCTTTGCCAGTTCAAAGGTGTTGCTGTCCTCTGTCATGACATAGGTTTTGTGAAACTGGTGCCCAGTTATGTCATATGCTGTCCAAATCTACTCTGCATACAGAAAATAAACTGGGACTTTTTGAACTAGAAAAGCTGGATTTAGCATTGGTGCTTCCTTTTGTTTCAACAGAGTAAAATAGTTCGTGTCCTGAACCTTTGGCAGAAAAATGGAGTATTTAAAATTGAAATAATTCAGCCTCTCTTGGATATGGCAGCAGGAACTAGTGCCACTGCACCCATGGCAGAGAATGCTACTAACAATGAAGGTAGGAATAATATTATAACTCTGCTCTCAAAGGGCAAATGGCAATAGCTTGTTTGCTTTCAGCACAAAGAGCCTGCTCTTAGTTCCAGCAGTGACATATCAATAAATTCTGCCTTGTCACAATGAGCAGCCAAACTCAAATAAATGTTGATACTGTACTTCAGAAATTATCACTGTGAATACTGACTTGGGAAATACCTGAAATCACGTATGTGCTTGTATATGTACATAGGTGCGCACTTGGAGGTGATTTCAGCATCCTCTCTTAAACAGATACTATTTTTTCTCTTGCTTTGAAATATTTTTCTGTCAGTTTTGTAATTCAGATGTCATTTTCTAATGCCAGAATCCAGGTAAGTAAGTGGGATCTTAGAAGTTAAAGAGCTTTATCTTCCTTTGAGTCAACTTAGTAGCTGAAAGGAGCAGCTGTCAGTGCCTCAGTGTGCAGCCCTGGAACTCTTAACTGGTGCTTCACATCCAGGTTCTCAAACAGAACATTTGTGGCTGGGATTTTGCACAGGCTGCTGGCTGAGAAGCACCGACCTGCAGAGCACAGCAGTGCCAGCCTGCCCACAGTGCCTGCACTGACCTATTTAGTGCCACGGAAAAGCTGGGAGTGAGGTTACGGGGAATATGCATTCCACAATTCCCTCTTTCTCCAGAGGGCTGCTTTTTGGCTCTGCACTCCATGTTTCACACTGAGCTTTGGTAGCCTCCTTATTTACTGTTCTCATGGAATAGCACTGGGAGAATGGAATGGGGGGACTGAGGTGTGATGAGAGACAGCAAAGCAGCCATGGACAGCAGCACCAGTGAAATTGTCTCCAGCTGTGTTCAGGGAAGTGTGTCCTATGAAAGGTTTATAAACCTGGCAGGGGCAGGGATTGCCTTGGCATCCGAGCCTGGGAGCAGAGTGGTGGCCGTACAGTTGAATTTTGGGACAGGTGAGGGACACTGCCTGCCCAGCTCTGTTTCCTCACTAGTGGTGAACAGGTTGACTACCTTCTGCAGAGGTTCTCAGTGAGATTATTCAGATGCACCAGAGGGAATAATTTGGCCCTGAAATAAATATGCTAATGAATAATAATAAATATATTAATGCATTATATGAAGTACAGTCTGTTTAGCCCATAAATACAGAGAGAAATGGAAATTTTCTCCCTTGAGCAGGCAAATATCCTTCTGAATATATACAGGAAATAATTTGGGAATTTATATTTAAAAACAACACATACCTTTTTGCTTTATTTTTATGTTGCATTTCACTTCTGGGAGAATATTATTCAACATGTTTGCCTGTGTTTGCTGCCTGTCAACATTGGAATTATTTGAAGTGCAAACAGAGGAATGGCTTTAAAGGAGTTGCTATTGCAAGGCAAACATGTTTGCTTAGTGTTTCAAACTGAATATTTCTATCTGTGGAGTTTTTTAAACTCACTCCTTGTACAGCTTTATTATGTCCATTAAAACACATTTGCTAAAAGTTACTTACAGTATGTAGGAACTGATGGGATTATTGTTAATTTACTTAGTACTGGCAAGATGTTTATTAAAAAGGCGTTGTAATGTAAGGCAAAGAGAATGGGAACACTAATAGCGTGTCTTAAATTGTGATCTCAGTTTCAGCAAAGCTCAGTAGAAATGGGAGTCTTTTCCTGGAAAACTGAGTAAATGTCGTTTTCCTGGTGGGAGGATTTATCCATCAGCTGCAGGTGTGGCTCGTGCACATGCAAAAGGGCCATGTGAACAAACCTTATCAAAGAAAACTGTCTGTGAAGTAATCCTTAAAAACCTTTAATTACTGCCAGACTTCTCAGCAAAAGTTCAGTTCCTGGTAGAAAATACTAAGAGAAACTCAGCTGCTCTTCCAGTGAGCCTTGAGATGGTTGATTTGAATCATTCATCCAAAAGGATGTGGAACCAGAACCCCACCACGTTCAGGGTGTTGATGCTCGTTTCCATATGCTGTTTGAGTGACAGCTTTTCCAAACCTGCACAGCTACAGCCATGGAGCTGGGAGCTAAAATTCTGTATGAGAGCAGCTTTCAGATGGGCCTTTTTCCTGTGCATCCCAGGTGCAGGTGTGAGCAGTGACTGGAGCAGTTCACGGCAGAATGAACAGAACATGCAGCCGGGGTGGTGTCAGTAGGTCCTTTTAGGTTCAATAGGGGTTGTAGCCAGGCACTTGCTGTGAGGAGGCAGGTGTCTGCCCCAGGGAGCAAGAGGAGTGTTGTGGAGTAATGCAGCCCTCTCTGTGTTCCTGGGAAACCCTCAGGGTCGCCGCCCCCTCCGGCCAAGGTTCCCTCGGAGCCCCCTCAAGTGACTGCGAACTCAGTGCCCACCGTGCCACAGCTGCCCAGTTCTGATGCCTTTGCAGCTGTAGCCCAGTTGTTCCAGACAACACAAGGACAGCAGGTAAGTTGGTTACTGATTCCCCTTCGCTTTAGTTTCTGTGTGAAATGAGGTGGGAAATGGTGGAATTGATAGCCTGGATTTGAAGCAAAAGAGCTTCCCTAATGTCTTATGTGTGAAACTTAGAGGAGTTAAGAGTATTTAAATTCTTCTGTCCAGTAATTGTGATATTTGATGCTATTCAGTTACATGCTCCTAAGTAATTAGTTATGAATTGATGCAGTAATAGGGTTTCCAGAACAGGTGGAATATCTCAAAGGAAATGGGGAATTTTATTGTCAGTCCACTTAAATGTTTCCAGTGTTGAAGGGCCTGAACGCTGCAATGTTGGGATCTGCTGAATCTTACCACCAAAGTATTTAAAAAGTGACTCTTGGTCTTGCTGTAAGTTCTCCACTGTTTAGTCACGTTGTTGGTGTGTTCACCCCATGCCACAGTCTGGATTGACATAAAATTTATGTCCTACAGCTCTTTCAACACTTTGTGTTTTTCTGAGAACATGTGCTTAATACTGTCTTACGTTTTTGTAGCTCCAGCAAATCCTGCAGACCTTCCAACAGCCTCAGAAGCCCCAGTCACCGGTCATAGACAACACTGTGATGGCTCAGGTTCAAGCTATAACTGCTCAGTTGAAAACCACAGCAGCACAGCCCCCAGAGCAGAAAGCTGCTTTCACAGCACCTGAGCAGAAAACATCATTTGACAAAGTAAGTCTTGGTTTGCATTTTCTGAAGCTGAAGAAAACTGGTTTTGGACAGTTTTTATTTTGTATTAGAATATAGACTTTTATTTTTCCCCCATTCTAACCTTGTCTTTAATTTCAGAGCTTAACTATGTTGTAACACTGTGATAATAAAGATATTTTGGCTGCCAGTTGTGTAAGATACAGAAAAAAATAGTTGTCCCAATGTGATTTCTTTCAGAAGCTGCTAGATCGGTTTGACTATGATGATGAACCGGAGGCAGCGGAAGATGCAAAGAAAGAAGATTCAGCTCCTTCTCCTTCAGTGTCTCAGCCGGCTTTGTAAGTTCTGTGTCATAGTAAAACTAAGTAATCTTCGTCCTAAAATGTTTTTAAGTTAGAAAGTAGATTAAAATTCCAAGTTAGTTCAGTGTTTAACTGCTACAGTCCAAATTTAAAACACTGTTAACAATTTTTGGTGGGGTGATTTTTGTGTCTCATTACTTTGGTGATCTGGTGTAGATCTATGTTGCCTCTTGGATTGAGGACTGTGTTCTGAAGAGAAAAGCTCAGTTTTGCTTTCAAGATGAATTCCATGTTTTTACTGTACAGCTGAGTGTGTCAGGGCATCTTTGGATCAGCTGGGTTGCTTTACTGGCTGGGGAAAAGTTGCTATTCCAAATACTGTGATAGTTTTAAGTATTCAAGAAATGAAAATTAGCTTTACAGCTTTATGTTGGCAAACATTCAGTCCCCACACAAGCGAGCTCAGACTCCCTTTTGCTATGCATTATGATAAAGTCTGGAATGACATGACCACATCCCAGTTTTTTCCACAGGACCTCTCTCTCATTCAGTGCACAGGCTGGATGGTGCTCAATGCCGGGGTTAGTCCATATTTCTTTTTTCCCCTGCTTCAGTACGTGGCCCCGTGTCTTACTCTCTGTATCTGCATCTAAACCCTGCTCTCAAAACCAGAACCACTAACTGTCATCAGCTTTCTGACTGTGTCTCTCACCTCGAGCACTTTATGTCCACAAGGAGTAGTTCATTTAAATGCCTTTGTACGAAATTGGTAGTATTTGCCTTAGAACACAGATGGAACTCTGGAGTAGAGAAAGATGAGGTAGGTCAAACATAAGCACCGCTTGTGTCTGCCCAGCTGGAGGCTTCTGGGGCTTGTTTATGTTCTCTTGGTAGTGCTTCAGAGCCTCTGTCCTTAGTACCTCAGAGCTGTGCAAGATGTCCCTGAGGGTGGGATTCCAGTGTTCCCAGCCTGGGCATGCAAGCTCAGTAATTCTCGCTGTTAAAAATACTGATCTGTCCAGCACCTGCTCAGAATTGTCTTCAAGCACTGCAAAGTTCCATCTCCCATTGCCATGAAATTGCTTTATCCTCCCGAAATCCGGTTGAGTTTCTTGCACAGGCTGCATCCTGCAAGCAGGTCCTGTTACCTGCACAGACCTGCAGAATTCCCTGAGCACTGTCCATTCTGTGTGTTGAATCAGGAAGTGATGGGCATCACTGTAATCCTCGTATGATACACACCCCCTTCTCCTCTGCCCTATTTCCTCACAAACCTAAGTGTTTTCTTCTGCAAAAGTACAGCCAATTTCTTTTCCTTGAGGAGAAAAGCATTGCTTCTGTTGTTCCCAAAAGAGGAACTGCAGAGGAAGAGAATTAGCCTAAAGCAGAAAACCTTCCTGAAAGGATTCCATAGGCTGAGATCTTTAGCAAGCTCATATAAGTACAGGGGGGAGAGAGGCTCTAACCTTTGTGTAACATCTCTTTAAATGTGAAAGGACTGCTCTTAGGGTGGAGAAAGAGTGGCTTCCTTGTCTTTTCTTCCTCTTTTTTGTTGGAAATGAGATCATAATAAAGATAATTGTTCTGTCCTAAAATTACAGGAAGAATGAGTTAATGTGTATAGAAATCTGTAAAATAAAGACAAGAAATCTATGCATCTACTGACTTGTCTCGCCAATATATTCCTGGTTTTAGTGGGTTTCCAGGAGAAGGCATGCAACAGCCAGTATTTCCTCAGCTCCCAAATATGGATCCTTTTCAGCAGCGGATGATGGGAATGCAGCAGGATCCAATGCGGCACCAGGTAACTCCGGGGATTTCTCTTGGCCCTCTCTTGTGGCCCTCTCCTTTGCTGTTTTCTTTGGTGCAGAAGTAAGGAAGTGGTTTTCCTCCTGGTGAAGAGTCAATGGGGCTTAGTCTTCCACATTTCCAAAGAAACATATTTTTGTTGTCTGTCCTAGTCAGGCTTTGAAGGACAAGATTGTTACTTCTACACCCAAATGCTTGGCTTTCTTCATCCCTCTTTTATTGTGACTTTTGAGCAGACATACAACTTTACTTGAGCCAGCTGGGAAAGCAAATGTGATTTCCTGGTTGGAATTTTATGTGTTTTTTCTTCTCCCAAGGTGCCACTCCCTCCTAATGGGCAAATGCCAGGTTTTGGTCTCCTTCCTACCCCCCAGTTCCCACCCATGGCTCAGCCGGTGATGCCTCCAGCAGCGCCAGTGCAGCCAACTTTCCAGTCTCCTTTCCCAGTGCAGGCTGAACCACACCTGCAGAAACCCCACCAGCAGGTGAGCAGCCCTTGCAGTGAACAGACTGACTTAAATGATCTGACACATGTCTTTCCCAAATGTGTGTGGATTGTCCTGGAGCAGAAGTGTCAGGATAACCAGGACAGAGCTGGCTATGAGGATGGCTCTGCTGGGAGACTGTTGCATAGCTCCAGGACTTAGCCCTTTCCTGTCTCCAGCATGCTTCAGGCTGAAAGGAATTCCCTGTAATACCTTGGAGAAAAGTTGTAGTAGACCTCACTTTGCTTGGGATTTTGACGATGGAGGAGGATGCATTGACAGATCTTAAGGAATGTAGTCATACTCTGTGCAGATGCAGGTGGTGCTGAGATGGGGTAAAATGTGGAAAACCAATAATATGCAAATTGAAAATGAGAATTGTATAAATTATTTCTATGATGTTTTTTCAGTGGCTGTATTAAGTACTTTAGTAAGTTAGTGACCACAGAGTAGTGGTGAAGCTTTTCAGTCACGTTACTCTTTAATTTCACACATTTGAATATGCAATGTATTTTTAGTGCTGTTAGTTTAGTCTGAGCATAAGAAATAAAATGCTTGTGCTGCTCACCCATAACACCAGTCAACTTCATGTTTTAGGATATGGAAGTGGAACAGCCGCCCATTCAAGAGGGAAAGCGGCATGTTTCTGACAGTAGGAAATCAAGATCTAGATCTGCATCAAGGTAAATGAGTGAAAGTTCTTCTAGTGCAGGAATGAAAAACAGATTAGTGACTCTTTAAGACTTGTGAGCCTCTGAAAGTTATCTCCCTTGTAGGGCAAATTGGATGTCTGTGCAGTTCTCTGTTAATGGGAGAGAGTAACTTCTAAGCCTGTCAATCCTGAGTAAATTTTAGCAGAACAGAATGTGATAGTTTAATTTTGCCTGTGCTCTAAAGACACTTTTCTTGTGAAAACATTTGTGACTTTGTGTGTCCGAGACCCCATGTGCCATGTCTCAGCTGACTGCGCAGATCTGGCTTCACCCTCCCCTTAATTACAAGTCTTCTTCACCCAGTTTCACATGGTTTCTCTGAAGGTTTACAAGGTCTTCCAAACCTTAAATTGTTTAGAACTTGAACATGATGTAAAATACAATTTCAGTGCCGGAATTTATTTATAATCTCTTTTTTAGCCATTTTTTGGTAAAAGCAGTAAGCAGTTTCCTCATTGAAGCAGATGTAAGGTTTTCTGCGTTAAAGGTTTGATACAATTTTGATGCTCAGCTTCAAGACAAAACGAATAGATTATGAGAAATTGGAAAGTAATCAGCTGTTCAGCTGGAGTACACAAATAAGCTACTGCAATAATTTATTGTAGTTCTAAATGCCTGTGAATGAGCTTGGATTGATTTATTCCTTTATTGATGGAACTCTGCGGGTCTTTAAGCAGTTAACTGGGGCTGTGTGTCAGTGTTGGGGTGACGAGCACTGACCGTCCGTGGCTCTGGTCCCACAGGTCCCCCAAGAGGAGACGCTCGCGGTCAGGCTCGCGCTCCCGGCGGTCACGCCACCGCCGCTCGCGGTCGCGCTCCCGGGACCGGCGCCGGCACTCGCCCAAGTCCCGCTCCCAGGAGCGGCGGGAGCGCGAGAGGGAGAGGGAGCGCCGCTCCAAGGGCCTTCCCCAGATCAAGGCAGAAACTGTCAGTGGTGAGTCTGTTCTCTTCATGCTTGTGTAACTCTGCACATTCCGGTAATGCCATTTTTTGGGTGATATTCCTCAAGTTTTTGTGTTCCTTGGGTTTAATGCTGCTTGTTGTGGTTTCCGAGGCTCATCCAAACGGAATAAAAATAAACTGCCTTGTGATTCCTGGTAAGAATTGCACCCCACTTCCTTGCGCTTCCTTTACGCATAGTAGACAGTTTATCATTTTTGGGATATCTCCAAGCTAAAAATATTTTGGCTCTAAAACAAGAAAAGGAAAAGCTGAAACCCCATGTTTTTCTTTTCTTTCCTTCAAGACATAGAAGGTAAAGCAGATTGAACAGAAAGAATTTGAGTTAACTGTAAATTATTACAATTTTTCTAAGTATTCAGTCATGTGTGTCTCTCCAACCTGAAGGGGAGCTTTGACCTGGAAAACACACAAGCTAATGTTTGGATTTCTGAAATAATCCTGGCTTTGCCACTGTTTATAGACCAAACATAGTAGTTGTCTTCTGAATATTCCTTGGGAGCGTGGAATCTTCTCTGGGGTCAGCAAGTAAAATGAAAACATCATTTCTTATACAAGAGAGACAAAAACTTGAGGTGTTTAATGAGCCAAGACCTGGTGAATAACAGTGCCAGGGGTGTAAAGGCCTGCAGAGCCCTGGTAGCTGTTGACTGGAAGCTCCCTGGCAGTGGTGTGAGATGTGCTGCTGCCAGCACCTCTCCCATGTTCTGTCACACTGGCAAAGTTTGCAGTTCTGTATCTCTCAGGTGGAAAACCTGCAGGAGTATCAAATGTTGCTGCAGTAATCTGCAGCCAGTGGGATGCCTTGAGCTCCTTCCCCGGTTCTTACCCTGAGCTCAGCATGGCCTGAGAAGTGTCGCTTGCTCTGTCCTGTAAGAAGGAGCTCGTGTCAGTCACGGCTCTGACAGCCTGTGCTAACTCTCGGTTGCAGTTTGCAGTACCACACTCTGGGTAGGACAGCTCGACAAAAGGACAACTCAGCAGGATGTGGGAAGTCTCTTGGAGGAGTTTGGCCCCATTGAGTCGATCAACGTGAGTATAAGGGGTGCAGTGTAAGCCACTTTGATATGCTTGGGGACAAAACATCTCTCCCGGCTGCTCTGAGGCAGAGTTATTTCTGATACACTCAGAGAGCTGAGCCCTCATTTCCTATATGTTGTGCTTTCAGTGTGTACACTCAATTCATGTGGCTGAGTTGTGCACAGACAAGAAGGGAGGTGCTTTGGTTTCCTGCAGTATAAAAATGCTTGTGGGGTAATACAGAAGATTATCCCACTTTCATAAAAATTCTGCTTTCTCTGGAGAACAAGGCATGGCAAGTGAGGAGATGGCTGCAGAATTACCTCCCATGCTGCTAGGTTCCTTGGCTGCTTCATTTGATTTGATTGTAGAAAGGTGGACTCTCAGCTGGGTGCTCTTGCTGCTCTTCTGTTATTGTAGCCATAAACATCGAGATTTTTTTGCTGTATTAAAGGATATTTTTATATATAAATGATAGCTGTCCCAGTAGTTTTAAAATTTGATGCAACCAACCAAACAAAAAGAAGTGACTTATTTTCTTCCTATGCCCAAATTTTGTAAAACAGCGAAGGAGTTTTTTCTTCAAATTCATTACAAGTGATAAAAGTTACTCCAAATCTGCAGCTAGAACTGAATGTGGAGGTGCAGCTGGCAGAATGATGGAGGATATTAGTGTGCATTCCAACAACGTAACTAATTGCCAGACCTTAGAATTTGCATGAACACCACTGTCTAGCAATTTGAAAGGGTTAAATATGCAAAAGTCAGCCATATTTTAGAGTTGTGGAAGTTTTAGTTCATTAGAAATGTGTATTTCCAGAAGACATTGGCTTTCTTAGCCTCTTAAATTAACATTCCCTTCTGTACTTCCATAGTCCTTTCTGGAGCACCCCCTGATGTCCCAGCTTGCTGTGACTGAACATTTGTGTGTTGTTCATTGGTTTGTTACCTGCAAAATGAACATTTTCCCTTAAATCCTATCCAGATGATACCACCCAGAGGATGTGCCTACATTGTCATGGTGCACAGACAAGATGCCAACAGAGCCCTCCAGAAACTGAGCCGAGGCAACTTCAAAGTCAACCAGAAATCCATCAAGGTACTGCTTGGAAAACTCAGGCTTTCCAAAGCTGCTGTAGTTACTGTCGTCCTGTCCCATCTGTGCTCGGCTTTTGGCTATTTCAGTCTTTTATGCATTCTAGAGACAGTATTCTGTAAAATTCTGAGAAAATGTGTGAGCAAACCAGTTTTTGAGAATTATTCTTCCTGGTCTGTAGTGGAACTTGTATCAGTATCCTTGAAAAATTGCCAATAATTGTGTGTTTAATCAACTGAAATGGTGTCCTTTTGCTCATTACAGGGGACTGGAACTGTTGCTTTTTGTTGCGAGTTATTTGTCTCATAACAGAGTTTCATTACATATGATAATCCTCCAAAGACTACTAATAAATAAGGAAGAATGCATTTATTAGTGAAGTTCTTCCTTCTGTAGAACATCAAATTAGAGTGTGCACTGTCCTCCAAAGGGAAATGAATTTAATCTTAGTGGCTGGGGAACATCAGAAGAAACTGTCTTTATGCATTTTACAAATGGTATGCAGGGGTCAAGTCAAGGATTAGGAACTAAGTCTGCTTTTAAAAAATCTTAGTTCAGAGTTTTGTAGCTATTTCACTTATGCTTTTTGCTTTTTACCCATGAATGCTGTTTTGTGAGAATGAAATATTAGATCCATTAAAATACAGACATTTTGCTGACCACATGTATTTCCCCCCACAAGATTGCCTGGGCTCTGAATAAAGGAATAAAGCCAGACTACAAGCAGTATTGGGATGTAGAATTGGGTGTGACTTACATACCATGGGACAAAGTCAAACCTGAAGATCTTGAGAGTTTCTGTGAAGGAGGAATGTTGGACAATGAGACCCTTAGTCCAGGTACAGTGTTACTGCATGTTCGACGCTGTTACTGAACCTTCATTTCAGGGTTTGGCCATTCTGTTCAATTTGCCCGGTTAGCTGGGGATTATTGTATCTGTGCTCTAATTGTAGTCTCTCTTCATGCTGAACACACCAAAAGTTAAATATGTTTTAAATGATGAACATGTCAGTGTGTTCTAGTCCTCTCAGTGCTTTTCTCTTTCCCATAGTGCCTCCTCACTGATCCCTCTTTGTTCTTAGCTGGCTTTTCCCAGGAAGTTCTGACAATAGGAGCTATTTCTTCCATAAATTAAGTTTAAAGCTATATTTGACACTTCTCTTCTTTTGCTGCAGTTCTTTATAGTTGTATTCTCCTTTTCCTTGTTTGAGACTTGAAAATGTAGTGGCTTTTACAAATGAGTTCTCAAATTAGTGAAAAAGCTGCTGCCTTCTTGCCCGAGTAATAGAATGAACTTGTTGAAAGCTTGTCCCAGAAAGCCTTACAGTTTTTGTCACAGATAATGTATCAGAGTCCTGGATGTGTATAAACACTGTCAGTGCAAAGGATTGTTAAATGGCTGCTGAAAGGAACAGTTTCATTTGCTGTTTCAGTGTTTGCTGTGTTTAAATGAATTTATAATTTTTATTGTCAGAGATATGTATAAATGCTTCTTAGCTCTGTGCTGCTTATTATCTGAGTTTTTCCAGTTAAGTCATTTTTGTAAACACGACCAAGCGTGTTTTGTGTGGCACTGCTTG
This sequence comes from Origma solitaria, assembly GCA_013397895.1. NCBI lineage: Eukaryota > Metazoa > Chordata > Aves > Passeriformes > Acanthizidae > Origma > Origma solitaria. Next base: position 96,192 of record VZRL01003797.1, read on the forward strand.
TCTGATCCATGTCTGTTGGGATTTTCTTTTGCACAGAGTGGAAGGGAATTCCCAAGAAGTCTGAAAATGAAGTGGCTCAGAACGGAGGTGCAGAAGCTGCACACAATGAACCAGTGTCACCTATTCCCAAAGCTTTACCTGTCCCAATTCCTGTTCCCATGCCTGCACCAATAACAGTACCTCCTCCACAGGTGAGTTGTTCCAAATCAATAAAACAAGACTCACTTTAAGTAATAATTCAGGGAGGGAGGAAATGCCATGAATGGTAATTCCATTATTTCAGTCACAGAGAAATTACTGCAGTAGAATCTGTGTTATGGAAGGGCTGAATTGCATCTCCAGGTTTGTGATTGGCTTGTTTGTTTGTTTTACTTACTGACAGACACTCCACTACTTTTATATCAATAATATCTTGTCAGTGCTAAAATAGTAGAATCCCTTAAATCAGAGCTAATTTGAATTCAGATATAAATCATAATTAAAGAAAAAGGAAACACAAGTCACTCAAATGTGCAAGCTCAGGTAGCGAGAAAGAGACAAGCAGAGATTTTTAGTGGTGTAGAAGCTGTGAGCATTCCAGTGCATCCTGTATGGAAATCCATCCTGGTGGATGGAAGTGAATCCCAGCTGCTGTGTGAGGGGTACGTGGAGGGGAGTTACCAGCACGCATTGGTACCCATTTAGTACAGAGGAGAATTTTCCTCTAGTTACAAAGGCAGACAGGACTGGTGTTGATGTTTTCTGTGATGGGAGTTCTCTGAGTGCCGATCAGATCTTTTGTTCAAGTCCCCCCTTGTTGCAGAGGGATGTGAGGTCTCTGAGATGTCCTGGTTGAGTTGGACAAAGGCTGAGGTCCCCGGCAGGACAGGGAATCATCCGGGCAGCCTTGGGGTAATGCATCTTTCCCCTTCCTTTCTCCTAGGTTCCACCCCATCCATCAGGGCCTCCCGTGGTTGGTGCACTCCAGCCCCCTGCTTTCACAGCACCTTTAGGAATCCCCCCTCCTGGATTTGCCCCTGGGGTGCCGCCGCCGCCACCGCCTCCGTTCCTCCGGCCCGGCTTCAACCCGCTGCATTTACCTCCAGGTTTGTGGGGCTGTGCCAGCCCGGGCTCTGCGGGGCCCAGAGCTGCCCCGGCTGCACGCGGTGTTGTGCTGAGGGGGCACTCAGGGCTCTCCTGTGCTTTTTTTAGGATTCCTTCCTCCCGGGCCACCGCCTCCCATAACTCCTCCGGTCTCTGTCCCGCACACTCCAGCGGTGAACATCCCAAACTGTAAGTGTTGGGCCCTGTGGAAGGCAGGCATCCTGCAGCAAGTGTTGGCTGGTGTTTGATGTGTCCTTGCCTTGTTCTCTGCTGCAGCGACTGGTGGGAATGAGGACACTACAAAGGAGTCGTCCGTAGGAAATCCCATCCCAACAGTAGTTTCTGGAGGCAGAGGGAATGCTGAAAGTACCGACAGTTCCAAAATCTATGGCACTGTTCCACCTCCTGTAGCACCTACCAATGTCCCTGCTCCTGTCACCCAGGCTGTTCCACTCCTTGGTAAGTTCACTCTTCCGAGTTCTGCACTTCATTGTTCCCTACCGTTAAAATGCCATTTGGATTTTCCTACTGACTTAGAGTCCAGGGCAAAGGGAAGCACGTTTTTCTCAACTTGATGAAATTCCTGCCCTACTGTTGGCTTTGGAATTGTCAAGAATATACTCAAGAGACTTGTTACAAACTTTAGTGAGATTATTGCATTTATGGGATTTTAGGCCTCTAAGTGGGAGCCTAACAAATGAAAAATCTAATTTTGTGTTAGTGCTTTCTGCCCAGAACTTTACAGTGATCACTGAAGAAAACCAGAGATTTGTCTCCTGAGAGCTCAGTGCTCTAGTGGATGCGATGGTTAAATTTTCCATCCATGACTATTAATTTATGGATCCTTCATGTTGAAAACTTGACAGAAAACCCTTTCAAAAGAGAAAAGCTTAAGAAATTCTGTGGTGACACCATGCAGTCAGAGAATTTTGTTAGGAATTTCAGAAATTCACACCGTCCTGTTGAATTACACTTTCTGTGAAGGTAGCACAGTATTACCAGAGTTTTGGAATTTCATTGGACTGTCTTGGACAGCATAACCTGAACTTCATGTTCCAAGTCTTTGGAATGTAAGGGGTTCCTCTGCACTTTGCTGTACCTCTGCGCACATGACTAAAAGGTTTTACAAAATGAAGACAACTAAATTAGACACCCAGATCAGTTCCTTGGACAGCAGCTGCTTTTTATTCTTAATAATTCAAGGAAACTGAATTTAAGAAACCTGGAAATCAAGAACTTGCCTTTGCTTTTGTTAGTTTGTTCACTGAGTACTTGAGAAAGACAAAGTTCTCCATGTGGTCAGAGTGACTTTGTCAGTGAGGGGAGGGTTTTTAAGCTCACAGAGCAGCCCTGGACTAATGGCTGAGATCTGTGTGTTTGCCTAAGCAGTAGCATCTGATGTTGAGGAGTGTCTAATTTCAAGAAGTTATTTATAATTAAAGAGTTATGTAAAACCCATCCTGACCATTCTGGAGTTGCAGGGCACTGTTCACAGTCCAATATGACACAAGAAAACCAGAAGAAACAGATTATAGTATTTTATGTGATTAAAGATAAAAGATTAGTATCAGTTGTCCTGGCTTTTTAAAAGCTTTCAGTTAACGCAAAAATAAACTCTCCGTAAAAGCACTTTGAGTCACGGAACCCTTGAGTGTAGCTCTGCATGTGGGAGGCCAGAGAGTGTCCTGGGGAGGATGAGGGAATGTTCTCTGGGTACTTGGGCAGGATGGGAGAGCTCCTGCAGCAGGCTGGACTCAAGGCATGAAGATCGCTGGGAAGAGGCTGTGGGACAGATCCAAATTTCTCCTTGCTTGGGAACACTTTGAGTAATCCCTACAAAACACAGGAGCTCTTTAATAACTTTGGTAGCTTCAAAAATGATGCTTCTCCCTCTCTTCAGTTTTTCTGTGGAAGATATGTTACAAAGTAATTCTGAATGCCTTACTGTAACATTTCATAAGTTCTGTCTTAACTCCACTGATTTCCTTTATGCCTCCACTGTAATTCCTTCATCCCTTCCAACCAGGACATGGTTGTGCTTCAGAGGAGTGATGCCCCTTGGCATTAGGTCTGGATTTTTTGTGTTTTTTTTCTACAACCCACCCTCAGGTGGTTGTGATTCAGTTGTGCCCTTGACCTTCCTCTGTGCTGTGACACCTTGTTGTTTGTGGGAGCAGGACAATCCAGGTGTGATGGGTCGGTGACTGTGCTCAGGAAATTTGAAGTGATCTGCAGAGCAGGTTTGCATAGGCTCCTTTGACGTGTGCCTGTTGCAGGAAATGACAGCCTTTAAATCCTTTGGGATTGGCCAGTGTGTTCCTAGCATTGAACAAATGCTCTGACTCGGGCCAGTAATAAACTGCAGCTGCTGTGTTTGGAATATTCAGATTCTGTGACCTGTTAGCCTGATGAAATACACCCTGTTGCAGTTGTAGGTCCTGATCTCTAGTGCTCTTTTAACCCAAATTTTCTTAAGGGGATGATAACATGTAATCAGAGGTTAGTTGTAGAACCCAGTGTTCACTTCCGGGTGGTGCAAGCTCTGTTATTACTCATTGCCCCCCTGGTGGTTTGTTCTGAAGTGCTTTTTTAATCTGTGTTAAATCATAAAATGCAAATAGTGTGTTCTCTGAACCCCGCAGAGTGTGACTGTCACAGATGTTGGATTTTTGCAAGTTATTTCAGCTGTGACTCCATATTTAGTCTCTTTAGTTTAGGCTTCTTTCTTTACAGTCTTCAGTCGGTCTGAAAGATTCTGTATCAAACTCGAGCAAAAATCCACCAGACTTACAACATGGTCCCTCTCTCAAGAGTTCCCTGGCAGTATTTAATATTCTGGCTGTAAGATGCCTGTTGGAGAACACGCAGAATGTTGGAGAACAGCAGCTTCAAACTCGAGTGAAATCCTTCTACTGTTGTGCTGAATCTGTGAGCTTCTGGCTTGTTTCATGTGTTTCTGTGAGGTTTGTGTGCTGGGACAGACAGAAACCACAGAGCTTCATGTGCTGGGAAGTGATTTAAGGGCTTGTGAGTTACTGTATTCACCCACTGAGCAGAGTTTGTGTAAAAGTAAGTCAGGTGTTTCAGCACTGGTGACACTGGGAATTATCCCAAGGGAATATGGGCTTTTTCCAGCTGAGAGAGAAGATAATCGGATATGGATCACAGCGACGTGGAAATCTGGCTTTGTACGTAATTTATCAAAGCAATAAGGACAAGTCCTGTGCCCTCTCTGGACAGCAGACATGTCAGGCCAGCCATGGCATTTGGGCTGTGTCGTGGGAGTCAAGTGATGAAACCTGGGACACTTTGGTGTGTGATGGGTGCTCCTCCGAAACCAGTAAAATCTGTTGTGAAGGCAAGGTGTGGTTCCGCACATTGGGACAGAGGAGCAGCTATCAGGTGTGAAGGAACTGCCTCGAGTAGGAAAAGCTGGGTCAGGAAATCACCTCAGGGTTTCTCTTGGGGCTCAAGGAGTTCTTACCTGGTTCAAGAAACTGCATAAATGTCAGGTGCTTCCTAAAGCAGCAGAGGGCTTTAACTTGCCCCAGACATGGTGTGTGTGTGTGTGTGGGTGTGTGTGGGTGTGTGTGTGTGTACAGCATTTTCAGTAAACTGGGATGTGTTTCTGGACAGCTCCCTGAGGTTTTAATTGGTGCCTGATTTGTCAGCAGAGTGATGAAACTCCAGGAGTTCTACAGTTGGTTTAGCCTCAGCATTGAAGGGGTCTGATATTTAGAAAAAATTTAAAATAAAGAGTGTTCAGCTCTGCAGCTGATGCAGTTCAGAATGAAAGATTTCCAGGTACCATTATGTTGCTTCAGTGCCGCAGTTTGTGTAGAAATAAGGTTGAGAAATGAAATGACTTGTACTTACTAAATGTGAAACTTCTCTCCCTCACATCATGTTCATGCTCTTGCAACCCACATCTGCTCTACTGCTTCTAAGCAGAAGCAAAGGCTTAACTTTTTCAGCTCTGTAGTTCTCAGTTGCTCTATTCTGCCTTGTTTTAGTCTTCTGAGGAAGATTAAAAGAGGTTTTTACCAACAAGAATATCCTCAAACCTTAGAATTCCTGGGAGACATCATTAGTTACGAGTCTGTCTTGTCAGATCCATAGTTCTGTCACAGGACGAGTTCAAACTGGGTGATTACAGACCTGGTTATTGGCCAGGAGTGGGGAAGGGCTCTGCATTTTAGAGGTGAAAAGGAAGGGGGGAAAAGGCAGAAAAAATGCTTTTGGTTCTGGACCATTTCTCTCCAAGAGTGTGACCCATGGAGCTGTGTCTGACTGCTTGGAAGGGAAGGGGTGATGACACCACGGACTGTAAGTGTTCCCATCTCTGTCACATGAGTTCTTCTCACTGATAAAATACCATTTCCATCCAGTATGAATATAAAGAACACTCAGGTGAAGAGGTTTCTGCCAGAGATGCCCCTGAAAGTCAGTGGTGTGGTAAGAGGGCAGCATGGAAGGCTCGGGTCTGTTTGGGAGAGAAATGCCAAAGCTGGAGGAGGGAGGGGAGGGAGGAATGGAAGGGGAGCTGGTGTGGCTGCTTGTGAAGCTGCACCCAGGGGCAGTTTTCACTGCTGACACTAATTCCAGCATTAATTTCCACATCTGTTTCACATTCTGGTTTTGCCCAGGCAGGGGCTGTGTTTGCAGGAGCAGATGGGAGCAGTGTGAGGGCTCTGGGAGCACCAGACAGTGTTCCTGGTTCAGAACAAAGGAGGCAGGAGCCCATGGGAGGGAAGGCCTCAGTTGGAGCTCAGAATTCTTCCTTCCTTCTGGCTCTTGGTGTTTGTGTCTGGGGGCTTTGGGCTGAGCTTTATCTGACAGTACGCATGGAGAGGGAGTTTTTTTCCTCCTGTGAAGAGTGTGCTAAGAACAAGAGCCTGGGACTAAAACTGGAAAATACTTGGATATCTGCTATAAAGGATGAAACATTATAAAAAAAAAAAAGAAGGCAGAAATTACCCGTTGCATTTCCTTTTAGTTTATATTGCAACGTTTATTGTACTGAAATGAATCTTTGTTGTGTCCCTTTTCTCCGGAATGGCAGATGGAGCCGTGCTCCAGCCATATTCCAGTCTCTCCTCTGCTTCCTCTGTGTGTGACCCTCTCTTGCTGATGCTGTGCGGCTCTGGGGTGTCTCAGCTGCTGTTTGTAGCAGAGGGAAATGTTTCAGTCCCACTGAGGGAGGGGGTGACCTATCTTTACCTGGAGGCACAACACCAGGAAGGGCTTTGGCTTCAGTTGTTTGAGGAAGCAGAAGGCAGAGCTGGGGCTGAGGGAGAGCTCTGACCTGCGCAAGGGCAAAGGCTCTCTGGCAAGGAAGCCTTCGGGATCAGGGATTAGTTGCTGCCCTGGGCACAGCCTCTGCTGCCAGCAGCACACAAAGCAGTGTCCACAGCCGCTGCTGCCCGGGCACTGCGTGGGGCAGCACAGGAAGCTCCTCTGCAGGTTCTAGGGTGCTTTTTTCCCAGGATAACCGCAGGTTGGGTTTGAGGTTACGGAAATGCTTCGTTCCCTCCTGCCAGGCTCTGACTGTCCCTTGTGTGTTCTTGCAGGCACCCAGGGCGTGGCGCCGCCGCCTCCCGCGCCCGTGGTGGGGCTGCAGACTCCGTCCACGGGGCTACTGGGCGCCCGGCCCGGGCTGATCCCGCTGCAGCGCCCGCCGGGGATGCCGCCGCCGCCGCTGCCGCGCTTCCCCATGATGCCCCCGCGCCACATGCCCCCGCACATGATGCACAGAGGGCCTCCGCCGGGCCCGGGCGGCTTCGGGATGCCTCCCCCGCACGGAATGAAAACGCCCTTCCCTCCGCCCGGCCACTTCGTGCGGCCCGGCGGCGGCCCGGGCAGCAGCGGGCCCGGCGGCCCCGAGGAGAACAGGGACGGGCGGCAGTTCAGGAACGACAGGCAGTTCACTCCCAACAGAGACCAGGAGCGGTTCGGGAGGAGATCCTTCGGGAACCGCGTGGAGAACGACCGGGAGCGCTACGGCAGCCGCGACGACAGGGAGCACGAGCGGCTGGGCAACCGCGACAGGCGAGACTGGGGACGCCGCAGCCCCGAGCGCGACAGGCACAGGGACTCGGAGGACAGGAACAGGCGCTCCAGCGGCCACCGAGACAGGGAGAGGGATTCCAGGGATCGGGAGTCTCGTAGAGACAAGGAAGAAAGCCGCAGCAAGGAAAAGCCGGAGGTGACAGACAGGGCAGAAAGCGACAAAAACCACGAGCCCCACGGCAGCAAAGCGGAGGGCGCAGAACTTGTCTCAGAACTCGCTGCGGGAGACGCTGAACCTGCGGGTGTGAAACCTGTGCCGGAGTCAGCGCCCGAGGCTACCTCATCCCTGGAACAGGCGGACAAGGACACGGGCTCCGTGGCGGAGGCGCCGCGCTAGGGCTGCAGCCCGGCTGGAGTGTCGAGCTTTAGTTGTACAGTGCTGTAAATCTGCTTCCGCCCCTGCGCCCCCGACGCCGGGGCACTGTGAGCAATTTGATTGCTTCCCTTCTATTTAAAATAGCCACAACGTAACATAAAATACTGAAGAGATGATTAAAATATTACCCATTTTTGCTGTAACTTTTTTAAAGTTTTGACTTTAAAAAGTTTACGAATCAGAAGTAGAAGTGCTTTCTATTTTTTTTTTAATTTAAGAAAAGGTAACGGTGAAAGCTCCTCAAAACAATAGGGATGTGTTTTTAATAAACTCTATTTTCGTAACAAACTTTTAACGTGTGCTATTCTTCCTACGCTGCACTGAAGTGGAAAAGGAGTTTTCAACAGCCTAAAGTTGGAACTGTTAATGCTGTACGGGAGTCTAAATTAGACTGGTTTAGTTCTGTTTGTTAAAGGAAATCCATCTGTTTGTGTTGCGATTCACAGAAGCGAATTTTTATTTGTAACAGTCCTCTGGAGTAGATTGCTGCATTTTAATGAGCTACTTGACCATCCCGGGTGAAAGTTAGTTTTAAGATGTTAATTGCAGAGTTAACTGTTTTACTGTTTGCAATGCAATCCATTCTTTGCTTTAATTTTTTTTTCCTCCCCTCTCAATTGGTTCTGTGGTTCCTGTTGCCCCTAATTTGCCTTTTTTTAAGAAGTGACACCTTCAGACAGTGACCCTCTGCTCTGATGTTACAAAGCGTGGGCTGGACAGCGCCTGCTCCGCAGCTTTTGTACTTGTTGGGAAGGGAGACCTCGGAGGCACCAAAACCTGCGGTGAAGTTCCAGCCTGGCTCTTGAGGTGGGGCTGGGACAAGGACAAGGTCTTGGCCCTTCACCCATGGAGATGGAGCTGCTCCTGCGGGAACCCTGGCCCCTCCTCACCCTGCCAGAGGTAGGTTGTGCCCCCCGGGCTGGGGACAGAGGGCAGTTCCTGGTGTTCCTGGGCATTGTGCCACCTCCTCTGCAGTGCACTTCCATGTTGTGTCAGCTGTGACAAGGGCAGGTGCAGTTTCTCCATGGCTGATCCCCAGGGCAGGGACATCTTGGGCTGTCCTGCCCTGCCACGCATGGCTCGGAGCTCCCTAATTCTAGCAGCGCCAGGGAAAACCTCTGTGAATCCTGTGCATATTTAATGTTTTTTTTCTCCTTGATATAGGTGTGTTCTACCTTTAAAGTTGGGGATTTTGCCCCAAGGAAAGGGCAGCTGCTTCCTTACATGAGTCCTTTTTCACAGCTGCCCTGCGGCAGAGGGAATTGTCTCTGGGGGAGGGAGAGGGTGGGAGAGCCACTGTGGAGCTCTGGACTGGGGAGAGGACATCTATTTTTATGTTCTTGCAATAGCAGAATAAAGAGAGAAAGAACCTGTTTACAGATTGTAGTGAACTCAGCTTCCATGTGTTAAAACTCATGTCCTCACTGATTGTTTCCTGCTGGGCCTGTGGGACATTGCCTCAGACCCTGAGGTCTGAGCCTTGGAAGAAGCTGCCCCAGAAGCTGCTCTGTTCACAGAAATGCCACCCCTGTTCTCTCCCTTAGTAAGGATCTGAAAGCAGAGCCTGGAAAACGGCGGAACAATTCCTTACCAGCTTCTGCAGCAGTGCCTGTGCATAATTCTCACAGCAGCAGCAGCAACGCCAGCCCTCTGAAGAGGCACAGGCAGCTGAAGACTCTCACACTGGTCTGGCAGCAGCAGGGAATGTAAGTTTAAAGCGTTTTTACAGTATTCCTGCTCTATTCCTACTTCCCTTTGTAACCTGCCTCTGGAGTGGGGTTACTACAGCCTGCTACTTCCGTGAATATCCTAAAGTACAGGAGAAAGGAACACTGGTACGAGTCCTCATTAAAAGGACTCATTTTCTCTCTTAAGAGAGACCCTGAAATTGTTTCAGAAGGACACACCAGAACACGATGGAAGATGGCACTGGCACACGGTTGCTCCTGGGACACTGCCTCGAATGACTTGCTGGATGCAACTTAACCACGTGCCTGCTGAAGCCCAGGCCCCCTTCCCTTCCCCAGCAGGTGCAGGTTTGGGGCAGTTCCCTGTTCACAGACAGCCGGACCCGGTGTATCTGCCCAGAACGTTTATTACACAAGTTTAAAGCCTACAAATGCTGCACCTTCCCCAGGAGGAAGCCCTGACACCCCCAGGGGCTGCTGCTCTTCGCCAGAGTGCGTGGGGCTCATCCAGGGTCTGGGACAGGAGCACTACTCACATCTTCCCTCACACAGCAGGGATGGGACACGGAATGGTGACAGCAGCAGCGTGAGCAGAGACCACAGAGCCGTTCCATCAGGGACACTTTAATTGAATGTACATCATACAAAACTCGGTCAGTCTCCAGCGTGTGAGTGCTGCTCGGGATGCAGAAGAGCAGGACATTAATGACAAATTGTGAGCTTGCATGAGGAAGGGCAAGAGCAGCAATGAAAGAGCACTGCAGGTACCACACTTAGCTCTTGGCAATCCCAATCACTCCGCAGGCCAAGCGGGGCCCTGCGTTTCCAGTTAACTTGCTCTCGTTATCTCCCCCTCTGCCCAGGTCATCCCGCTTCTCGTGGACCTGAAAGAGAATTGAAGGGACCTTAATTGATGTTCCTGTGGATCCAATCACCCCATTCCCCTGCTCCCTCCACGGGGTTATACGCCAGACTAATTACACACTGCCACACTGATACCCATGCTAAAACTTCCACCTGGACCTCTCCAAGAGGTGAGCTGCCTCCAGCAGCTCCAGGGTGATTCAGGCACCCGCAGCTAGAAGGGGCAGAGCTAGAGAGGGACATCTCTGGGAGGCTGGCAGGCAATCAGGATTCCATGGCAGTAAAGTGCCACGCTCAGACACAGAAGGCTCGCTGGCTACCTCTGGAAACGACTGCCCTCTCCCTGCTCTGGAGTTTCCCAAGGCACCTCCACTCACCACCATGGTACGGCCGATGATGCAGTGTGGTCCAGAGAGGGAAATGACGGAATCCTGGATCTCCACTTCAGCCACACCTCCTTTGGCAGTCACATTGCCCAGGTCTCCCACGTGCCTGCACAAAAACACAGCAAACTCAGAAAAGTGGTCTGGACTGGAAGCTATTCAGAGGCAAGGCTGGGACATTACGTTACAACATAACAAAGGCTCCCAAATCCAGTGTAACAACCTTTCCTGCCACTGTTCTCAGAGCTTTTGCTGTCCATGACAGCTCAGCTATTCCACAGGCAGCTGAAAGCTTTCAGGTTTAAGAAGAATTAGGAAAGGCAGTTTGTCAGGCAACAGGTCAAAGGCAATGCAGGAACTGCTCAGTTCCAGGCAGTGCCAGCAATGATTACTCCAGTCTGGCATTGCCCCATCCCCTGGCATCCTGCTCTCCCACACAGCTCTATCAGAGCTATATCTCTGCTAAGGATTCCCTGGAGAACTGAGCCTTGAGCAGTGGAGTTTTCACAGGACATTCCAGAGTGTTGTGTCCTGCACACCTGCCCCAAACAAAGCATTCACTCAAAATACAGCTGATCATATTCTGTCAGGCTCCTCCATCCACATTCAGAACCTGGAACACATCCCTGCAGGGCCCCCAGCTTGGGCTGACCACCAGCTTCTTACACAGCAAATTCCATATTTTTAACTAGGTCCTATAAAACTCGGTTAAGGGCAGACTTCCCTTGAGGAATTTGCTTGATTTAAGCTTCCAGGAAACTTCAGTCCCATTGTTTCTGTGCACTGATAAAAGCATGATCCACTTCTTGCACCCTCCTAAGGAATTCCCCTGCCCACAGCCACCCAAGCAGGCAGCGCACAGCAGGAGCAGGATCTGCCAAGCCTCCAGAAGCCACAATGTCCATGCAATCCCAACCTTTAGCCCTGAGCGGCAGCTGCCAGGGCCCCGACACACGCTTCATGCTGTGTCATGCAGGAGCTGGCCCACATCCAGCATCCAGCTCTGCCCGGCCTGTGGCTCAGGTGGGATTTAGCAGCCACACGAGGAGCACTCACGGACACCAACGTGAGCATTCCAAGGCTGATCGGGACGCCGGGCTGCTCCCTGGGCAAGGCCAGGCTGCCTGGGCCCTGCTCCCAGCTCCGCTCCCCAAGCCCAGCGAGCACGGTCACACCACTCCCTCTGGCACCCACCCGAGGGCTCAGGCTGTGAGATCTGCTCCCAGGGAAGAGCCAGCTCTCACATCCCACTGAAGCACAGATACCCAGCGTGAGCATCGGGCCCTCGCTGTTCCCTCCTCCCTAACCATCACAAAACCAGGGAGTGCCCCAAAGAGGGCATTTCACACCTCACTCTCAGAGAAACAAACCGCTGGAGTTATCAAAGTGTGGTTGAGTGATCTCGGGAATCCTGCAGGAACCACCAGGGTTTTCCTAGCATGTCCTGGCAGTCTGCCAAGCCCTCAGCAGTGTCCGTGCGCTGGACTCACCTCTCAGCATCGCTGGGACCCCCGTGCTGCTTCTTCTCCGGGTTGAAGTGGGGGCCAGCACTGGTGCACCCTGCAACACAGCACAGCATCAGAGCAGGATCCCCGGGTAAAGCTGCTGCTCCCACACTGCTCCCAGCGACAGGAAACGGCTCCCCTCCTGTTCCGTGCCCTGCTAATCCCCTGGGGATAAATCACCTACTACAGACTTACAAGTCCCAGGCTCAGCCAGAAGCTTTTTCATTTCATAACGCTGGGTTATCCAAGCGTTCAGGTGAGTGCCTGGTATGTCACATCCTGACCACCAGCCTCAGCATGCTCAGAGTACTACCCAGGAAGCAATTCCTCGGGAAATGTCACAATTTCCTAGCACAGATTTACAGCCATGAGACCCAAGCTGCTGCTGCAACACCACGAGCAGCTCTTTTGCGCTGAGCAGCCACTTCCAGCCGTGACCCAAAGGCCTGGAGGGACATCTTACCATTCGTGTTGTCACCGAACTCATGGACGTGGAAGCCGTGCTCTCCATCAGCCAATCCAGTGATCTTCCCAGTGACTTTCACCGGTCCGGCACCCTTCAAAGGAGAGGATTTATCACCGCAAGGACTTTGGCATTAGACGCCTCCATGTCGAACGAAGGTGACAGAAAGCACCGGAGGCCCCGCTACGAGCCCAACACAACATTGTCCAGCACGTTTGTGTTGGTTTAACCCCCCCAAACACGTTCCTTCCCCTGTTTTATCGCTCAGCGCAGGGAGCACCCGTTATCTGATGGCGCGTTCCAGAAAGATCCCGGACTTCCCCAGGGGGGCGCGGGTGACGGCGCGGCCGCGGCTCCTCGGCGATCACAAGGGCCGGCGCAGCTCCGAAGGGCCGCGGCCATTTGGAACCGCAGCGCCCTCGAGCTGCGCCCGCCCAGGACCTCCCGCCCCGCCGGGCACGGCGAGGACGGGAACGGGGAGAGCCGGGGGGGTTGGCAGCCGCCGGGGGTGTCGCAGCGCCGCGGCCGTGGCCTCACCTGCTGCTCGAAGTGAATGACGCCCTGCACAGCCCCCTCGCCGCGCATCACGCACACGGCCCGCACCGTCGCCATGTTTCCGCCCCGCCCGCAGCGCCCGCGGACTGCGGCCGAGCCCCGCCCTCGCTCCCTTATATAGGNCCGGGATTGGGATCGGCACCGGGACAGGGAAGGGTCGGGGCACCGGGAGACGGAGATGCTGCTGGCGGCACCGCGCACAGCGCTGTCCCCAGGGCACCGGGACACGGAGATGCTGCTCACGGCACCGCGCACAGCTCTGTCCCGGGGCACCGGGACACGGAGATGCTGCTCACGCACCGCGCACAGCGCTGTCCCCAGGGCACCGGGCGGCTCGGTGTCGCGCTGTCCCGGCAGAGCCGTGCCATGGGGATGAGCAGCGCTGTGTCCCTGCCCTGCATCGCCGCTCTTCGCACCGCCCGTGCCCTCCGTGCCGCAGTTCTGGTCGGGTGCTGAGCTCTCACCGAAAGTGCAATGCGGTTGTGAGCTTGCCCCTGAGTAGCTCTGCGTTTCAAAAGAGCTGCTCTGCCCTGAGTTTGTTTTGAACTTAAATCAGAATCACAGAAGGATTTTAGAGTACTTGGGACTTCAGGTAATCACAGAATGGCCTGGGTTGGAAGAGCCCTTAAAACTCATCCAGTCTCACCCATTCCATAGGCAGGGACACCGTCCAGTATCCCAGGGTGCTCCAAGCCCCGTCCAACCTGGCCTTGGACGCTGCCGGGGCCTCCCACCCAGGAATTCCTTCCTGAAATCCAATCTAAATCTACCCAGTTTGAAGCCATTCCCTGTCTGGACTCTCTCCAGCAGCAGTTACAGGTCCTTGTGCTGTTGGCCCCAGGGCTGGAGGCAGCTCTGCAGGTGGAGTCTCACCTGAGAGCAGGCCAGAGGGTGAATTCCCCTGCTCCGCTGCTGCCCATGGTGTTTTTGATTAATCTCTGCCAATTACCGAGGTATAAACAACTTAAAGCCCAGGTAGTTTTAGGTTACTTGTTCGGGACCTCGTTAAGGCCAGGGGAGGATGAGCAGGGGTTGTGGTTGTTTCACACATCAGGCTCATACAAAACACCTGAGTCATGGCTCAGGTGACATTACAGAAGCAGAGATTTGTTTGCTTGAGAACGCAGAATCAGGTGAAGAAAACTTGATCCACATAAATACATGAGACTGTTTGTCTGAGAGACACCTAGGGATTTGCAGTTTAGCCCTGGAAAGATGCTGGGACAGGAGGAGAACCAGCCAGCTTCCTATCTAGGAGGCACCTTGGCAGTGTGAGATAAACTGCTCGGAGTTTCAGTCCTGATGTGCCTGGAGAGAAGGGACTCAGTGACTTGTGAGCAAACAGGTCTGTGCTTGCAGCACAACAGCAGCATGCTGAGCCTTGCTCCATCAGGACGAGAGATTCCAGTGCCCTCGAGGTGACCCACGCTTGAGTTAATAAGGTTGAGACACCACCATTTAAAAAAAATTTACATTTTCGTTCCAGTCACCCTTGGCTTCCCTTCTCGCTTTCCTCACTCTCCCCTCTCATGCGGGGCTTTCTCTTACTTTTAGTCCAATCTCCAAACCTGCCCCGACGTTTTTATCAGGTTTATTCCTTCCTCCCTGGAAGCAAGTTCCAAGATGTGCCGTTCTTCATGCCCCTACACGAATGTGGGACAAACGGATGGACGAGAGCCAGATGTGTGTTTTCTTCACAGGTGAAGTGAAATAATCCTGACTAATTTCAGAGACTGATGGTGTTTGTAATTAGTTTCAGGACACCTGCTGAGATCCCCTGGGGTGTCCCCTTTGGGCAGAACTCAGCTGACAAAACTGACCCGGAGAGCTGTGGACTTCAAGGACTATCAGAAGAATTTGTGTGGTTCCTGCAGAAAGAGGTTAGTAATCTTGAACAAGTCACAGCCTTGTGAGTGTTCTCTATGATCCTTTTCTTTCACAAGTACAATAGGACATACCAAAGGATCAGTTACTGTTGTGTTCATTCACATCAAGAAGCCAGGGAGACGTTTTTGTTATGCTTTCTCCCACATACTTCTTTTTAACTCCTTTATTTATTTAAATCTCACCAGCAGGTGAGAAAATCCACCTCCCAGTGCAGCTGAATGGGGTGTTTGACAGCACAAAAATCATAATTTGACCCTGTCACATCAAATGGTGACATGATTGTTTTGTTATTTGCAGGATCAGAGTCATAGCAGAGAGGAAAGAGGAGAAGGAGCATCTTGACTGTCTCCTACTCTGCCAGTTTAAGGGCCTGATTAAAAACTGCTGTGTGATGCAGCTTAACAGCAACCGAAACTATGTAGAGCACAGCTAATGAACTCATCAGCAAAATGTGACAAAGTAACAAAAAATCCAAACCCCTAGGTCCTGTAGAAATGTGGCCTAGAGCAAGCATAAAGCCCTTGAGGAGCAATTTCTGAGTGAGATTTTATGTGAATTAAAAAATAAGAGGGAATTTTGAGGGTTGTGTTTCCCATGGCAGTCATGCACCTGCTGCAAATATATAATATTTCCTGCTCGTGATGATCCCCTGGGAAAAATACAGAGTGGAACTAAGACTGGACTGTCCATATCACTCTGGATTGTCTGAGCTTGTGTCCTGAGCAAGGCATTGTGTGTCATTAACGCTTCCCTTGGATAATGCCACTTCCCCGCCTCCGAGGGATGCTGGCAGAGGTCATTCATTGAGTTCCTGCTTGTGTGGCATTTCCAAGGTGAAATGTGCTGTGGAAATTATTATTTCACTACGAACTGGCAGCTCCCTAGTGGAAAGCCTGCTGTTGGAATGAGGGGAAGCGGCGCTGATAACCAAAGTGTCCATGTAATTAAAGCAGTGTCAGCAGGAGAGCCTTTGCATGGAGCAGGCAAGATTAAAACAACATTCACTTCCACCAGCTGAACCGAGCTAATCTTTGTGCTGCAAGTCCCTCACCCTCCGCTGCTCCCGGAGCTGAGCAAACTTGAAACATGAGACTCAGAGGAGAGGTTGTGTAAATGTTGGTTAAGAACTTTGTACCCAGTGTGGGCCCTGAGCTGCACCTCTCCACAACCTGCCAGGGCATCGGGGCTGCTCAAGGTCTGCCCACTGACTGGTACAATAATAATAATAATAATTTAATAATAATAGTTAGTATTACTGATACTATTCATTATTCACATTCACCAAGGGCTTTAAATATTTTACACAGTACTAAAGCCTGGGCACGTTTCCTGACAGGCCGAAACTGGGAGCACAAAGCCTGGACAGTCAGGATGGATGAAAATAGGGATTCTGAGGATTCCCCTGTGTTTGCAGAAACAACAGTCTGCTTAGGGCTTTATGGGAGCTGCTGCTGTGGCACAGAGGGATGAGTGCAATCAAACTCAAATTCAGCTGGAGTTTTAAGTGTTTCCTA
Source organism: Origma solitaria (assembly GCA_013397895.1). Taxonomy (NCBI): domain Eukaryota; kingdom Metazoa; phylum Chordata; class Aves; order Passeriformes; family Acanthizidae; genus Origma; species Origma solitaria. The sequence goes on from VZRL01003797.1 coordinate 112,579, forward strand.
AGCTGTTAACTAGAGCATGGAAATATCACTTCTGAAAGTGGCCAAAGACAGAACATTGTCCAGAAAGGTCCTCTGAAAAATATAGTTTCTTCTGTTTTGAATGACTCTCAAAATGTTTATGCACTCAGGAATGTTATTTTGGCCACTGAAAGGCACCTAAAGGAATGCAACCAAAACAGTGTGTGTCTGTGTATAAATATATATATGGAATATATATTTTAAAATATCAGCTCGGATAAAAATTAACAAAGTCCAAAGAAAGTCTGTACCTTGTTATACTTTATATATAATGACTGCATAAGCATTTCATTCATAGTGATGAAGAAGAAAAGCTTGGTCTTAGAGTTTATTGCCAGGTTTTTATTTGTAGAAGTCCCTCCAGTGGTAACGAAACAAAACAAAAAACTGTAAATCCCAGCCCGCGTGTGCCAGAGGTAAGTTCCAGGGGGCTCCATTTGGATTTATTTTCAGACACAAACTGCCCTGCACTCTCATTTTTGCCACATGCACAGTTCAGTGGTACAGCAGGTGTCAGGACACCCAAGGGTGAGGTGGCTTGGATTTAACTCAGATGTGTTGAGTAATCCCTGAGATGCAAAGTACAAAAGCACAGGGAAAATGCTAATTAATACACATTGGAAAATAAATTCTACAAAAGGGTAAACTATCCTGTTTCTGCAGGAAATCAGGAAAGGCAAACGGAATATAATAGGCAGGTGTCCAGAATAACAAAGATGTGGTTTTATTTGGAGTTCTAAACCATGGTTTATTCTCTGCAAGCACTGGGTGATCGGGGAATGGATTAATTCCTCCAGAAGCCCAAGCTGGGTTTGTAGAGCTGTCAGTAAAATGAGGCTTCAGGGTGCTGGTTTAATACAAGCAATTAATAAGGGGAATGCAGCTGGAAAATGCACCAGCCACATATTTCCATACAACGTCCACAGTGCAGTGGAGTATTTGTTCATTAATATTTATGTGACTGCTCTGCATCTGTGTGGAAGTTTTTCCTGCAGCCTCCAGCCGTGCCAAAGGGCCGAAGGGCACTGCAGGAGGCAGCCTGCAGACTTTGCACCCCCGTACCCACCGGGAGCCACCGTCCCTGCGGTTCGTGTGGCCTGGAACACCTTCCCAAAACGTGCTCGGAGCAGCTCTGAGCGTCTGCAAGGCCAGGGGCTGTGCCTGCTGGGTTTGGAGGAGCAGGAGTTCCCGTCCACCCCAAGTTGTGTGCAGAGATTCAAACGCTGCCTGTAGCTCTGCCAGGGCCAGTGTTGCTGCTCCGGCACAGGCTGTGGCACCCTCCAGAACATGTGTCTGCTCTGAACCTGCACATCCAGGGCTGGCAGTGCGGGGATCGTGGGCCTGGTGGGACACTTCACACCTCCTGATAGTCCCTGGCTGGCAGCCACCGTGTCACAGCCTGGGAACGCTTGGCAGTGCCGTCTGTCACAGCTGGAGCACGGGGAGCTTATGGCACCCAGCTGCTGGAGAGCAGCGCAGACTGCACGAGCGCTTATTCCCTAATCCGAGCCTGTCGCTGGGAGCCCAGCTAAGCCACGCTGTGAAGAGCAGGCATTTTCTAGCCGGGCTCACTGACATGCCGTGCCTAAGGAGCAGCTCCAGGTGCAGCTATGACAGGAGGTCTGAGAGGCTGAAGGAGCTGCTTGGCACGGGCAGGTGGGTGCAGCCCCACTGTGCTGAGCCAGGAACCTCTCCAGATCCAAAGCCTCCTCACTGCAGCCTCATGGCACCTTTCCTCTTGTCCTGTCCCTGAGCCCGACCCCACCTGGCTGCACCCTCCTGGCAGGGAGTTGTGGAGAGCCACAAGGTTCCCCCTTAGCATCAACATTTTGGGGTATGACTTCAGAGGCTGAGCTCTAGAGGACAGTTCCTACAGAAAACAGAGGTCAGAAAGGAAAAACGTGCTTAACACAAGCTATATCCAATATATGCTGTTTCTTACATTTTTTCAGGATAAGTGTGGGCTCTGATGGGGACAAAAAACCGGTGTGTGAATGACTGCAAACAGTGTGGGGGAAGAGTTTAATGTTTGTTGGAGGCAGATCGGGGTTTATTAGCGCCGGGGAGTGTGTCACTGAGTGCCACTGGATGGCGTTAGTGACCCAGGTTTGTTGGGCAGACTCTCCCACGGTGCTTCTCTTCTTTAACAAAAATGTTGTAAAATTAGAAGCAGCAACAACAACAAAGTAAGATACCTTTGTGAGTGAGGGGCCTGAAGAAGTAAAGGGAAGAGATTATGTAGGCTGAGCAGCTCCATAAAAATAAATGTCCTTTTCCATCTAGGCTTTTAAATTGCGTACCTTGATGAATCTTGGCCTGTGTGACAACATAAACTGGGGAAAGAAAAAAAGACTCCTTCCATGTCCTACAGGGACTGTAGAGGATAGCTCACAGTTTTGTGCAAGGGAGAATCTGTCTTGCAAGGGTTGAAAACAACTAGTGTGGAAAAAGATCCAAAAGCTTTCACGGGGGTAGAAATGATTGCTCCAATTCCTCTGGGTACACGGAGAAGATCTTTATATAGCATCTTGCACAGATTGATAAAAACAAGGGGCATAAGGACTGGCTTGTGGGGGAAAAACCCCATCCATGAACATGAAATCACTCTGTCTGGGGTAAAAGGATTTTAAAGTAAGTGGGACAGAAATACTTAGTGAGTTTTCTAATATTGCAATGATGGAACCATAGCATAGCGTACATCAAACAGCTCAGAGGTGTAGAATCCAAGCAGAAAACTCAAGGAAGTGAGAATTCACAAAAGTCAAAGGGTGTTTTAAAGCTATTGCGTGTGCTTGTGGCGCCACAGGTAGCAGTAGTACAAATGGCCCCAGTTTGCACTGTTGGTTTAATTTGTTATTTGGAGGCAAGGCAGTGACCCCATTGCTCACAGGCCCTGCAGAAGCAATGCTGCTGAGTGTGCCTCAAAAACAGAGATAAATTGAAAGGCAGCTCATTGACCTGCTCCCCACCCCTGCCTCCTGCTCCCCCCTGCAACCCCTGCCTTCCTTCCCTGCTCCACATTGACACACGTGTGGGAGAAGATGCTCTTTAACATCTCTGACCTCTGGTTTTGCTCTCCACGCTGCTATCTCCAAAGCACTAGATTGCTGGGAATGCTTCCCTGTGCTTCCCTCCACAGGGCAAGGATGGCATTGGGCAGACCGTGCTCTAACCCATTGTTAGGTGAAAGGTCACTGCTTTATGGCTGCAATATTTGAAATTAATTATTCCAAAGAGAACACAGGCACAGTCATCTTCCCATAAGGAGCAGGTAATCAGGAAAACACGAATATTTGAGGAAGAAAAGCTCTGGGCTAATGATTTAGCCAGGAGGATTGGTGTACTCTCTCCTGGGCCTTTCACAAGCAGTGGTGTGCCTCTGCGTGTCTCATGAGCATAGAATCATGGAATTGTTTAGGTTGGAAAAGTCCCTTGAGATCATGAAGTCCAACTGTTTTCCCATGAGAAAACTATTTAATGTCTTTGTTGGTGACAAGGACAGTGGGACTGACGCACCCTCAGCACATTTGCTGATGACACTGAGCCCTGTGGTGGAGTCACACACTGGAGGGAAGGGCTGGAGCATCCAGAGGGACCTGGATGGGCTGGACAGGTGGAACTGGGAGAACCTCGTGATGTTCAATAAAGTCAGGTGCAAGTCCTGCACCTGGACTGGGGCAATCCCAAGGACAAAAACAGGCTGGGCAGAGAAGGGATTTCCCACTGCCAGAGGGCAGGGATAGATGGGATATTGAGAAGAAATTGTTCCCTGTGAGGGGGGGCAGGCCCTGGCACAGGTGCCCAGAGCAGCTGTGGCTGCCCCTGGATCCCTGGCAGTGTCCAAGGCCAGGCTGGATGGGGTTTGGAGCAATCTGGGACAGTGGAAGGTGTCCCTGCCATGGCAGGGGCTGGAACAGGATCAGCTTTAAGGTCCCTTCCCACTCAAAGCATGCTGGGATTCTCTGAAATTAGCACTGACAGTGAAAGCAAGACTTTAATAGAATAAGCTGACAACAAACAGGATTGGAAGCCAAGGCTCTTGCCTGCCTCATGTGTGTCCTATGAGATGAGCAACAATACCCCTGGGAAAGCTCCGGCTCTGCCATTATCCAGAGAACTCTGATTTCACAGACCACTTCACCCACAGCGGCAGCAAACACAGATAACAGCATTTTCCAAAAGAGAGGCTAAGGTGGACAATAATTCATCAAATGCATTTCCCTCTTTTACATAATCCTGGAGGCACAAGGATGTGATCCCACTATTAGCCTCGCTGCAGCCTGACAGAAACACCAGCTGAAAAACACCTGGGAAGGCATCATTATGATTTTTAAAGCATGCAAAGGCCTGGGAGAGCTTCTCCAAGGGACTAGAAGGGCTAATGGATATTTTTCACTTAGGGAAGCAGGCTATCCTCACTAAAATTCATACTAAGCAGGAGTACTTATTTTCTGCGCATGGAGTTGGCAACCAACATGAGTTTCTCTTACATAAAAGTCAGAAAGAAACCTTCATTATTACATTGTTGTGCCTATTTTCAAGGAAAAAACTGAGGCAACAGCTTCTGGGTTGTGGTGAACATATTTTTTAAGCTACAGGGAAATCTGATAGGAAAATAACTGTTTCAAACAGTACAGAACAAGTCCTAATTCAGACCAGTTTGGATGGCCTGGTTTGGGCTGGTAACAGTCTACCACTATTTTCCAAAAACAGTTTTCCCTTTTTTTTAAACTCATCTTTCCACTTTTTGCACTTTAAATGTCCTGTGATTCTGTGGTTCCTGTCTCTCAGGTACAGGCATGCACTGCTCCACAGCAAGAGCATTCTTTTGCTTGGAGGAGAAATATCACAACATGCATTGCAAAGAGAAAAGAGCTTTATTTACAAAATTTAACAAGCAGTCTGCAGTAGAGAGAACTTTGCTTCTGAGCTTCCCTCCTCCATACACGTTCTTCCCTGAGGAATGCTGTCCTGTGTTTCCAGTCACGGAATTGCCGCCCTTGCAGTTGAGTTTTACTCTGTTCATCCAGAGTCACCGAATTGTTTCTTTCTGACTGAGCTACTCCTGTGTCAGAAACAGCTCTCTTTTGTGCGGCTCAATCATTCATAAACTCAGGATTTTCATAGGAAGGTGTTTTACTCCTGCTACATTCCCCGAAAACAAGGTCTGCTGATGTTGGGCAATCGATGTTTAGCACGAGGAATTTTCAGCTCAGGCCCGTGTTCTGCTTCCTTTGAAAACATTTAGGAGGAACCCGAACTTTTTATGCACACAATCACCACGAGACAAAAATAACAGCTCCCAGATTAGCAGTGAGTAGGTGGAGGGGGACAGCCAGCACACGGGCTTGGCACAACAGTCTGCGTATGCAAACGAAGAGATGGGACTCGACGTGCAGAGTAACTGGAATTGTCAGATGACTAATGAATTTCACCCATTATATGCCGAGGCCCTGGAAAAGCAGCAAACGAGGAGGGATTAGTTAAAATAAGGCCATATTAGCTGGCACAAACCGCAGGTGTGTTGGGCTGTGGATCGCTGCCCACATGTGCGGGACTGTGGGAGTCGTGTCTGGTGTGTGAGGGGCTGAACTCAGAGCCCCTTCCTGGCCTAAAGGGCTCCAGGAGAGCTGGAGAGGGACAGGGGACAAGGGATGGAGGGACAGGACACAGGGAATGGCTTCCCACTGCCAGAGGGCAGGGACAGATGGGATCTTGGGAAGAAATCCTTCCCCGTGAGGGTGGGGAGGCTCTGGCACACCTGAAATCAAAGTCAGGAAAGGGCCTGCGCTTAATCTTGCTGATTAAGTGCTCTGCCCAAAGTGCTTGCTGTGGTAATGCCGTTTGAAACCTGCCATTAATTAGTCAATGGCTTGATGAGGAAAACTGACATTTAATATTTGGATTTGATTTGCAAGCAACATGTGATTAATGGCAGCTGAGATTTTTTATTTGATTTTTAAAGGTAGAACAAATACACAGCATAAGAAAATAAATATTCTTTATTAGATACACATTGGGTTGGTTTGGATTTCCCCACTCTTTCAAAGATGTTGTGGAGGTGCTCCCAGTGTTTTGTGTTGAAAAACACAGTCAGTTCAGACACAGCTCCTGTTTATTTATTAGTGCATTATTAAATGTACATTTTCGGGCTGGAGTAGAGCCATGGCTTAACAAAATCCAAGTGCCTGCAGTGCTTGGGTGCTCTCAGCAGGCTGACCCGTGTCCTGTCGAGGGGAGGCTGTGCGCAGCGCAAACAGAGGCATTCACGTTCACTGGCTACAGGTTACACCGTTCTCTTATTAATTGGTGTTCTGTCATCGGATGGTTAATGATTCTCTCACTTCTCCAGCTCATTCCCATGCTCAGTCGCCCTCTTCTTTTGGGCTGGTGGGGTTTGGAGCTGGTGGTCATGATCTGCCCTCCCGGAATTCCCTTTTCCCCAGTTGGAGCTCCTTCAGCACAGTTGCTGAGTTGCATTTATTAGTTTCTTCCTTATCTTGGGGGTTCTGCCAAATGTCCTTGTGGCCCATAAATCCTGCATTCCTCATGTCTGCTATCAGGGGCACATCCTTCTTCCCAAGCTTTGTTCACATCCCCTAGGTCTGACATCATGGAAACATATCCAGCCCTAAATCTTAGCAAGTAATTTGTTTTTCTAACACCTGGATATCCTAGAGCTCGTTGGTTGCTCTCTGTTTCTTGGATTAAATCTCCTTTCTCACTGATTAGGCTTGAAAGTATACAAAGATCAGACATCAAGAACATAATTTCTTAAGGGAATTTTTGCATATTCCACATTTTAGGACAGAGGCAGAGATGGGGAAAGCTCAGCACTGGTCCTGGGGGTTTTGAAGGGGTTGGGAGCCAGGGAGGAGAGGGTGCGTCAGGCAGTTCCACACTGCATTGTCAGAAACAACAGAGCTTTTTAATTTTAGTTAATGATTTTAATTAACTTTTAAATTAATTGTTTTATCATAACCAATATGTGCATTAATTATCGTGTGTTATTCTTAGATTAATCTTAGCTAGCATTTAGCAGAGTTGTCATAAGCTACTTTTGTGGGAACACAGCTTGGGAAAATTACTGAAACTTTAACTTTTGATAAACTAACTCTGATGTGCTCGAGTGAACAAAGCCTGGGAGAGGAAGATGGATGGGTGAGGTTGGACATCTGGTACGCAGAATTTATGGACAAGGACATTTTGCAGAAAGCAGAAGATAAAAAAGAGATTAAAAAAGAACTCAGTAGATGTGTCGGTGGGAAGTCCCTGCTGGAAGAAATAGATACTAAAAAGGCTGAAAATATTGACTAATTAGCATGAACAGTGAGAAATCAATAACCAGTTGGATAGAATACTAATTAATGAGAGCTATGTAATTTAGAAATGGCATTATTTGATGAAACATATGAATAGGTGAAAAGGTTCTGTATCCCTGTCTGTGTGGAGGATGGAATTTCGTCAGCCACACACACCCTGACCAAGAATAAAGTAATGCCTGACTCGCTGGCACTTCAAAAAACGGTTTTAGAGGGTTTCATTCCTCCTGACGGTTTGGGAGGATTAGCAACCAGCGTGAGAAACAG
>VZRL01003797.1:120839-182997 GCA_013397895.1 Origma solitaria
CGGCCGGTCCGCTCCCCGCCGGGGGTGCCGCGGGCTGAGCGGCCCGGGGCACTGGGGCGCGGGCAGGTGAGCGCTGTGAGGCTGGGGGTGCCCGCCCTGCCCGCAGGGTCACCGGCGGTAGGCACAGCCCGGAGTTTCGGCTCCCGAGGGATGCTCCAGCCCGGGGAAGCGCTGCCCTGGCAGGAGTTGCGGGCTCCCGAAGGATGCTCGCAGCCCCGGGATCCACGGGAAGCACTGGCGCAACCGCGGTGCTAGTGGAATTGCCGGAACGAGTGTGTGAATTTCCAGTGCCTCCACGTTGGGTTGGGAAGCGCTGGCAGAAACTGACACCTCAGCAATGATCCTCCGTTCCCGCTTTCTGCAGGGCATCCAGAGCACCGGGCTGGCGGAAACTCACCAGGGTTACAGAGTGGGTAGCGCTTGGGACTTGGTAATCATTTTGAAATTCGGATTGAAAAATGTACTGGAATAAATTGGGAGGGGCTGAGATTTATGGAGTGGTTAGTTCGGTGTCTGTGATTAGAGCATCTTTTCCCCTTCCTGTATTATTAACATGCTCCCGTCATTTTCAATGACACTTCAGTGCTGTAATGTAAATTATTGAGCAAGGGCAGACGAGACCTCCTTCACCTCTGCTGTAAGGACCCAATCCTCCGAGAGCAACTTCCTGCCACCCCTCCTGGCTGTGCATCTCCTGGAGCTTGTCTGCTGCATCCCCGTTCCTGTCCCTGCGCAATCCCTGGCTGCGCTTCCCCTGGAAAACCCTGCCTTGGGTGGGCAGAGCGTTGCTGTTGGATTGCGTGGAACCACTGTCCTTGCTGCTTCCCAGGGAGCCCCATGGATGGGACAGTCCCGTGGGATTGTGAAGGTGCCAGTGACCTTGGCAAGCGTGGTTCTCTCTCAGCTTTTGCTGTCTTTGCCCTTCTACACTGATTTGGAGACCGATACGTGCCCGGGTCCTGGGAAGTGCCTTGGAATGGGATTGTCACCCTGTGGTATTTATTGGCTGTGCTACACTTGCACCTTCATCCTACTTGGGGGAACACAGGATTGAGGAGTGGGTGGGGGATGAATGGGGCTGTTTCTTCCCTTCCAGGCACTGAAATGGTGGAGGTGGAAAAGGAATGTGACATACTTGGCTCACCTCAGCTTTGGTTGCAGGCAGATCACTCCCGCTTTGGCTGCGGGAGCACTTGCTGCCCCAGAATCATGATTCCCATGGAGGAAAAAGCTATTTCCTTCTCCAACAGCAGAGCTACTTGAAAATGCGTGTTGTTACAGGGATTCTCTCCAAAATGGTTTATTCTGCAGCGTTTCTGTTGTTGTTGTTACTCTTGCGTTAATGACCCAGTTATGCTTTCCGGGATATTAAAGGCAGTATTCTGGAGTCCTTAAACAAATGTTTGTCATCTTTAATGATAACTGACTTTGGGATCTGGCCCTGCATGACCTCAGGTGATGCTGACTGCAATTTGCCTTGAGAGAGAGACAAGATAAACTGCTGTTTGAAATGCCCTTCTTGGTGTCTCTGGTTGTTCCTGACCACAGCAGAATTCAATGACTTCTGCACAGTGACTGTCCAGGGATTCATCTGGTCTTGCTTGGAAGAGGAAGGGCAGTAGTGTGGGGGTATTTTTGCCCATCAGAGGTGGTTGTGCTGTGCAGTCCTTCGGTGGCCAGGAGCATTGGAAAAGCCTTGTGCTGCCTGGTGTGAGGGGATCGGTGTGTGTAACAGGAGGAAAACCATGTTTGTGAGTACCAGAGCTCTGCTTTCGAGGCGAAGTTCTCATGCTGTAGTGAGGAGCAGGGTATAAATAGCAGTGCTGGGTTTTAGCCACTGAATTCAAAGTTATGGTTTCCACAGCAACCAGCACTCAGGCCGTCGTTTGTGTATGGAATATTTCCCCCTGTTTTTAAAAAGCCCATGTGTCTGGCATCTGGTGTGGTGCTGCGTCCAGTCCTCCTCCGTGAACACCCCTCACTCATTCCTCCTACTCGGTGTTAGAGCATCCCCCTCCCGCTTTCCCTCTCCCAAACGCTGTTCTTGCTCTGCTCCCAGCTTCCCACTGCCTGCTCCTGGGCCAGGAGTGTGTGTACCCCCTCCCGGCCTGGCCACCGTGTCCCTTTGTCTCCCCAGCCCTCCTTTTGGTAGCGTTGCTTGCTTCCAGCTGTGCCTGGGGTGTGATGGGCACAGCCTTGCTTTGAACCCATGGCATCTCCCTCAAACACCCGCCGTGTTCCCCTCTCTCTCTCACCTGGGGGTTGTTATCGCAGTGATAGATCACATCCCCCCGTGACTCTCCAGTCGCCTTTCTTACGGCTCAGAGGAAATCAGAGCTGTGTGCTGTTGTGGAGGACCATGGGATGTGCCCTTCCTAGGGGAAGATCAGGATGCAATGCTTGCTTTAATAAATGTTTGTCATACAAATGTGCAGTGTTGCTAAAGTGGTTTCGTTTATAGCCAGGGGGCTGATGTATCTGCATGGTTGTGTCCAAGTTACAGTTTCCAGAGCAACTGGAGCAGCTTTGTGTCTTGGAAGACTGTTAACTAAAGCATGAAACGTTACATCAAATTTTCCTTTCTTAAATTCTGTAATTTCAGCTACTGTTAAAAATGCAGCTGTGCTTATCTGGGAACACGTTTAAAAGCCTTGAATGACCAAGCAGATCTTCTTCAGATACGTATCTCTGCCATGAGAACAGGAATGGGAAATGTCAGCCCCCTAAGTAATTATGCTTAGAGTTACAGCAAGCGGCTTAATTAAAAAACCCCAAACAACCCACGAAAAGAACCACAAACAAAAAAGACAAAAAAATGGCACGTGGCCAGTCGAATGGGGGCAATTTTGGCCGCCACAATATAAGAAAGATCTAAAGCTGTTGGAGAGTGTCTGAAGCAGGTACACGAGGATGGTGTTGGGTCTGGAGGGGCCATACAAGGAGTGGCTGAGGGCACTGGGCATGTTCAGCTGGAGGAGACTGAGGGGTGGGTGTCTCATTGGGGTCTGCAGCTCCTCCCGAGGGGCAGCTCTGATCTCTGCTCTCTGTGACAGTGACGGCACCCAGGGAAAGGCTGGAGCTGTGCCAGGGCAGGTCAGGTTGGATATCAGGGAAAGGCTCTTCCCCCAGAGGTGCTGGGCACTGCCCAGGCTCCCCAGGGAATGGGCACAGCCCCAAGGCTGCCACAGCTCCAGGAGCGCTTGGACAGCTCTTCCAGGGATGGACAGGGTGGGAGTGTTGGGGTGTCTGTGCAGGGCCAGGGGCTGGACTGGATGGTCCTTGGGGATCCCTTCCAGCTCAGGAGATTCTGTGGCTCGGTGATCCCATCTCTGTCTCTAACCAGAACTACTGGCTAAAGTACAATCTGGCAAAGCAGTGTAAAACGGCTGATGTCAGCTGGAAACAAACATCAAATGAGGGCTTCCCAAGGCTGTAAATAAGGAAGAGGGCTCAGGATCCCCTGTACCTGGGGGCAGTTGGGCAGGCCATAGTTGCCAAAGACTGGTCTGTTTTTATTATTTTTTGCTTTCCTTCTCTTTCCCCTCTCCTTTGGCTGCTGCTCCTTGTGAAACCGTGTCACTCTTGCAGTGCCTCAGACTCTTCTCTGAGCAGTAATTTCAAGGGCCTTGGGCGTCATAACAAGTCACTTTCCCATTGTAACTCAATTAGAGCCCAAGTATGCTTTCAAAGGAGTGGGTGTCGCTTCCTTGTTGGTTTCTCCTTGTTCAGTGAAGTGTTTTGTCAGTAAGAAACATAACATTCCCTTAGAAATGGACCTGCTGGGTACTTGTATTGGTTTGAGCAATGACGCTTTTAAGTGCTTTGTAAGGTACTTGGGGAAACTCAGCCACGGGACTAAGAGTTGGCTTGTGTAAAAAGGAATTACAAAGAGAGTGTCTCGGGGTCTTCCTGTCTATTTTTATTAGTAGTCTTCCAGCTCGATGTTTTCCTCTTTACATATTTACCGTGTGTATAATGTCCCATTGATGCTGCCGCCTGCCACAGCCCTGTCAGCAGCCTATGGGCTTTGCCTAATAAAATGGAGGAACGATTCTTCTCCTACGAGATGTTTTGGAAATGAAACTTAAACCCAAACCTTGTGATCTTTGGTGTGCTGCCCAGATTAGAGAAACAAAATGATTGAAACAGCAGCTGGCAGTGGCTTGAAGTGAGCTGAAATACCTTGAACTTCTCCATGAGTCGCTTTAAGGAAAGGTGGAGATTTTTATTTCTGTGCTCAGCCCAAACTCTGTGATACAGCACAGCCCTGGAAAGGATGTTAGTTTGGGGCTCGTTTCCATGAGAGCAAGGCTGCAGTGGGCTGGAGTGGGATACAGCACCCATCTTCCAACTGGGAGGTCTCCTGCAGCTTGGGCAGACCCTTGGCTTTGGCAGGGGAGAGAGAAGGAGAAGGCTCAGATCAGAGCGGAAAGGAGAGGTTGTTTTCTGTGTGTCAGTGATGAGGAGGGGCTGGTCCAGAGCGCTGGATGGGTCACTGGCTTGGGGCAGAATAGTTCCTGAAATGCTGTGTTTTCCCCCCAGACACTGGTTTGGGAAAAAAAAACAAAACCAGTTTTAAAGTTCTGCCCCTTCCAACTAGGGGAAGTACCAACTTTGGACTAGGGCTTTGTGCTTACTGAAAACAATAATGTCACCTCACAGCTGGGAAACCTTTCTTCTGGTAGCAGCAAATCTCTGTGTTTTGAGTTTTGCAGCCCAGGCTGCAGTGACAAACACTTGGGACACCTCTGGCCACGGTTACCTTGTGCGTGAGAGATTCTCTGCTGCCTCACAGTATTTGGCGTGTCTTTGTGTCTGCTTTTCCCCTTCATAGGCTCTGTGCCTAAGATTAGTACAGTTTTCCTCCTCATGGATAAATAATTTAAACACCTGGACTGATTAAATGTGTGCATCTCAGCTCAGAACAGTCGTGACTTCTCTTTTTTTTATTTTTTTTTTTCCAAGACTGCCTTTCCTGAAGAAGATTCAAAGCAACTGAAAATAGCTTCATCACAGAAACATCAAGCATAACTTGAGGATCGTTGCTCTCGTGGCAGGGATTCTGACAGTGTACATTTGCCTCCCCATTAGCAACATCTCATTGAACGCTCAAGGGTTTATTGACAACTCGTTTGCTTTGCCTAATTGTGTGCCTTGCTGCGGGGCAGGGCTGCCCTTCCCTTGGCACTGCTGGTGTGAGGGGCTGAGGAGGACGAGCCAAGCCCCTGCTCTCCCAATGCTGCTGCTGTGGGCTCTTCCCAAAGCAGCCATCTAAAGGAAGAAATCATTTTCCCTGGCGTGTGACCTGTCTCATCCTGCTTCAGTCACTGCTCAGGCTGGCTGACAAAAGCACTCTCAGATGACTGGAGTTTCTTCTCCCTTTGTTGTCAAAAAGGGCTCTTAGGAACTACCTTTACAGAGCAGCTGAATGTCTCTGGGCTCCAGTTAAACCACAGCTGGAAAACATCTCTCATCTCTCACTCAAAACATCTTATATCTAGAGATGTAAAACCTCATGCCAGAAAGCTGCAGTGGAATTCTTTGCCCGCGATTTTTCCTGTTACACCAGCACTACTCTGCGAGAACATGAATATCCTGACTGCCTGTGTCTTGTTTCTCTCGTTTGCAGGACAAAGTGTGCAGAAAGCCAGTGGCATTAGGAAAGTTTTGCTTGGCATTTGGGTTTTTTTTATTTCCCACATCCATTTTAAAAAAATATTTTTATTTAATTTTTATGTTTTACAGTAACCTGGTGGATTTGTCATGGCTTCAGGCCTCCCTCTGGCTTTCCACCTTCCTTAGAAGCAGTGCTCAGCTAGACACCCAGCTCTCAGCAAGCCCGGGCAATTCCTGCTTGGATCCAGGTCCTGCTTGTCTGTGGGACCCGTCCATTGCTGTGGCAGGCAGGTTTTGTTGTTTCAAATTATCCCATACCCCAGCCCATCACACTTTGCCTCTTCTGAGGCAGATCTTTGTGTGCCTTTCCCCCTGGGCATGGCTTGGGGAGGAATGGCCTCTGCAGCCCTTCCACGCTGTAGCCCCACTCCTCTCTGCTGGGATTGTCCCTGGAAATCGCTGCCCTCGGTGTTCTCTGAGTGCTCTCCCTCTGTGTTCAGCACGGCTCTGTTTGGCTGCACCAACCCCTCAGCTCAGTTTGCTTACGGAAAGCGCGTCTGAAACCTTGAGAGTCCTGCTTCCTGACCACCCAGCAAGTTGCTGGGGAGTTTCTGTGCTGTTTGGAGCTTGATGAAAGCCTAAATTCACGCCCTACCTGCATTTCTGCATTCCTACCTGCAGGACTTGCAGGAGGCCTCCATCTGTAGCTCGTTCCTGCATCATGAGCCTTTGCTGAAGTCTGGGCAGGTGTGGCACAGTTGCAGGGCACTTTTAAAAATGTTCTCTACTGACTGCGATCTGCAGAGGCACAGGAAGGAAAAAAAAGCCTGCAGAGAGATCTGACTGCAGTTAGCTCTTCCAGTTAATCTCATGTTTTGGTACCATCAGGCTTTCAAAGGGATGGCGGTAGGTTCTGATCCAGAGGATTTGGTGTCTGTGATCTGGGAGATGGGCAGCTGTCAGTGATGGCCATGAGCTGGAACACAAGTTCCACCTCAACAGGAGGAAGAACTTCTTGGAGGGGCAGAGCCCTGAACAGCTGCCCAGGGAGGGTGTGGAGTCTTTCTGGAGACATCCCAAACCTAGCTGGTGAGTTCTGTGTCGCCTGCTCCATGGCAGGGCCTTGGACTGGGTGATCTCCAGAGATCCCAGCCATCCCAGGATTCTGAGGACATAAATCCTGGCTTGTTTCTGGTAAAACACATTTCCTGGCTTGGCCATCCCTGTGTCCTGGGCAAGTCTCCCTGATCCCTTGGCAGATCTGGCGGTGAAGTCGGTAGCTTCGGGATTTCTCCCATGACTCATAAAACTGCTGTTTCTTCTGTGGGTTCTACCAACGGGATGGCCTCGTGCTGCCTGTTTGCTCAGGGCTGGTTGTGAGGAAGGAGGCTGGAGCTGACAGAATTACCTGCCAGCATAATGAAATGCATAGCTAAGTGAATATAAAAACACCAGACAAGTGAATTGCTTTTGTACAAATCGCCTTTTGTCTTCGCTTTTTTATTGAGGCTTGCTGAAGTGCGAAGATCCCTCTGTGAAAATAAGGTGAGCAATTAGTATTAATTGATTTGGGTTTTAATACGGGTTGGGATGAGCTTGCTGAGGATCAGTGTGGCAATGTGTGCAATTCCAGGAGAAATTGATTGCATTTTGTCTCTTCCATGTGTCGCTTTCCCTTAAACTGCTAATGAAATTCCATCGCTAATGAACAGGATGTTCCATTAAATGTGCATTCAACTCCTAATTGTTAACAAGTGTCTATTTAGGTTCTTTTTTCCTTGCTAGCCCCCTCCTTTGCTGGGGATACAGCAATGGATTTTACTCTTGGTCTTTTCAAGATGTGAGTGGAGATAGCAAGAGTTGTGTGTCCATTCCTGTATTCCTCTTCGGAGAGTATTTTGCGTGGTCTGGCTGGGGTTTTTGTGTGTTTTGTCTTTGGTAGCAATTACTGCTGCTTACATTTGTGGCTCCCAGTGCAGAACAAAGCTGGTTTGTGTGCCTGGCCAGTAGTAATTGTTGACAGTTGATAATGTTGGAGACCTCTCATTGTGGCTGAGATCGGAATTGTACCAACTTCTGCTGAACCCAAATTACAGGGGTTTAATTTTAGCTTCAGGGCTCCCATGCTGGAATATTTTCTTTCCTCTGGTAATAAAGCAAAGAAAAAGTCGATGTTTGAGGTCTTTCCTAAATCTGCCAAGTGAGACACAGAGCTGAAGTGTCACAAAACCTGCCAGAATTTCTATTCTTACCCTTGTCTGCTCTCAGATGTTGCTGGTAACACTGAGTTATTGTGTCCCACGGGGTGGTTAAACTCATTCCCTGCCTGTTTAAATCTGTTCTATATATGTTGGGTGGAATATACTGAGTAAGAGGGAATTGCTGGGGGTTCTGCATATCCAGTTAGTGAAGCAGCTCGTGGACTGTGAACCATTTAAACCCAGCCAAGGGTCTGGATGGGAGGGTGGGACCCCCAATGTGGGGAGCTTCTGGGCCTTGGCTGAGAATCCTTTTTTGGAGCTCAGTGTGGTGTTACCTGGGCATTTCCCAGTTTCTTTTCATGGTGAAATTTTCGTGAGTAGGATGGTTTGAAAAGGAATGTGCCATTTAGGGAGGTTCAGGTTGGACATCAGCAGGAATTTCTTCACAGAAAGGGTGGTCAGGTACTGGAATGGACTGCCCAGGGAGGTGGTGCAGTCCCCATGCCTGGAGGTGTCCAAGAAGTGCCTGGATGTGGCACTCAGCGCTCTGGGCTGCTGACGAGGTGGGGAATTGGGCACAGCTTGGACTCCATGGTGGTGTTTTCCAACCTGGATGAATCTCTGGTTTACCGGTGTCTGAGAATGGTGTTTGCCCAGAAGTGATTAGGAGATTAAGTAATGGATTAATTGTAATTATTGCACTGGAACCCTCCTGGTTGTGCCTGTGTCCTCTCTGAAAAGGTTGTGTGAGAGATGCTGAGTGCCTTGTTTTACTTTGGGCAATTATTTGTTGGCAATTCACGTTTTCGTCCTTGTTTCCCAAATTAAAGCTGTTTAGCTTTCAACTTGGAATTGGTGTGAAATTCCTACTTCCCTTCTACATGTGGAAATTGTTTGTTGGCAGCATGTGATTTCAGGGGAATGCTCTGTTTTGCATCACAGGAATGCTTCAGAAGGTTGTGAGAATGAAAGGACAGTTTTCCTTTGGCCACTTGTGTGTGTTTGGAGGTACCTGCTGGGGCAGGATTTGGGGTGAACCCAGCCTGGGTGAACAAGGCAGCTCTTTGTGCAGCCTCCTTTTCCTGTGAAGGCATCCTCACATCACACTGATTTTATTTCTGCTATGAAATATATCTGCATTTCCGTATTCCTGTCTATGAAGGTACTAAATAGTGCCAGACCCTTCTGTCCTAGGCATGAGGATAGACCAGGGCAGGTTCTACTGTCACTTCCCCAAAATTCTCTCCCAGCTTCCAGTAGCATGCATTGGGGGGATTTTGCAGCCTCTCTGTATTTAGCAGTTTGGTTTTTTTTTTTTTTCAGAGGGAGGCTCTCACTTTATTTCTGACAGTCTGCACCAGTTTCTGTGAGGACTGTATGCGTTTCTCTCTGGGTAATATGAACTTGAAAGTTGGCAGTGTTGTCACCGTATGTGTCAGGTGTGTGTTGTGTGAGGCTTGTGATGGCTCAAGAAGAGGTTTGGATGGTGTTGACCAGCAGCCAGCAGTTCAGCTGGTGGCCAAATCCACGCTCTGGGTGGGGTGGGTTTGGTTTGCTTGGTTTATTTTTTAAAAATCTGTGTGTGTGTGCCTCAGGTGAAGGGTGAATTAATTGCAGTGTTAAAAGCTTTGGCATCTCTGCAGACAGTCATGGAGCCTGTGACGGGGTACTTAGGGCTCCCTAATTGCATTACTCACTGCAGCTTGCGCAGGCCATCTGTGGGTGACTAGGGCTGGCTCTGGGGCTGTGCAGGGAGCTTAAGAATCACCAGGGCCACCCCTGCCATGGGCAGGGACACTTCCCAGTGTCCCAGGCTGCTCCAAGCCCTGTCCAGCCTGGCCTGGGACACTGCCAGGGATCCAGGGGCAGCCACAGCTGCTCTGGGCACCTGTGCCAGGGACTTGCCACCCTTCCAGGGAACAATTCCCTCCCAATATCCCATCTAAACCTGCCTCTGGCAGTGGGAAATCCATTCCCTGTGTCCTGTCCCTCCATCCCTTTTCCCCAGTCCCTCTGCAGCTCTCCTGGAGCCCTTCAGGCCCTGCCAGGGGCTCTGAGCTCTCCCTGGAGCCTTCTCCTCTCCAGGTGAGCACCCCCAGCTCTCCCAGCTTGGCTCCAGAGCAGAGGGGCTCAGCCCTGGAGCATCTCCGTGTTCTCCTCTGGACTCTCTCAGCAGCTCCAGCTCCTTGTGCTGTTGGCCCAGGGCTGGGGCAGCTCTGCAGGTGGGGCTCACCTGAGCAGTGCAGAGGGGCACAGTCCCCCCTCTCCTGCTGCCCATGCTGTGCCATCAGCCCAGGGCACAGAGGTTTCATGGCCAGGGTACATCCAACTTCTCACCTGCCCAGTCTTTCTCCCCCGGGCTGCTCTCAGCCATTTCCCTCCTGGCCTGTCTGTCCTTGGCACTGCCCAGCCCAGGGGCAGGACCTGCACTTGGCCTCGTTGAACACCGTGAGGTTCTCACAGTCCCACCTGTCCAGCCCGTCCAGGTCGCTCTGAATGCCCCATCCCTTCCCTCCAGCCTGTGACCCCACCCCAGCTCAGAATAATCAGCAGATGGGCTGAGGGTGCATCCATCCCACCGTCCTTGTCACCAGAAAGGACATTAAATGGTTTTTCTCTAGAGATGCTAAGAAGTTTCCCCAAAGCTCGCAGAAGCAAAGCTGGGCTGCATTTGTAACACAGCAGACCTTGTTGAAACAAAACCTGTAGTATGGACAGCCTTGAATCAAACCAGGGAGAAAAAGATACCTGTTTAGTGCTTCGATGCAGTTGTGGTTGACTTTGCTGTTGGATCCCTTACATCATCCATTTTCCTTGCCTTTTATCCCCTTTGAGGTGTGGAATCGCACTGATGCCCTCCCCCTCTGGCCTTGTGCAGGGGTGACAGAGGCAGGGGCCAGCCAGGAGGCACCTGGAGGGGGGAGTGGATGGAGTGCTTGTGGGTTTGGCCAGCAGAGAGTAGATCTGCTCTCTATTTTTTAACTAAGAGTGCCAAAAGACACTCCCCCCTCCTTTCTCTTCCTGGAAGAGGAGGAAAAACATCCCTCAGCAGGGACCCCCTGGGGTCTGATAGATAAGCTGTCTGCATTTTTGTGGCAGGGAGTCATCTCCTTCCTCTCAGCCCCTGCCCCAGGTAGGCTTTATCTGTCCGCCATCTGACCCCCAGGCTCTCTGGTTTTTTTTGACTGTTTCAGAGAGCTAAACTGTTGGGCCAGTCCCAGGGAGCTGCTGGGGCAGATGGATGTGGCTGCTGGGGGGTTCTCCTGTGTCCCCTGGTTCTGGGCAGGTCTGGGGAGGGCAGG
Source organism: Origma solitaria (assembly GCA_013397895.1). Lineage (NCBI taxonomy): Eukaryota > Metazoa > Chordata > Aves > Passeriformes > Acanthizidae > Origma > Origma solitaria. The sequence goes on from VZRL01003797.1 coordinate 131,959, forward strand.
AGTGCCAGGACAAGCACAGAGAGCTGCTGGAAGGAAAAGCAGGTGCCCTTCCTCCTGCTGGGCCCTGGAGTTCTGGCCAGGTGAGTTTGCAAACTTCCTTGCACACTCGCTCCCTCCTTGCTGAGCTCTGTGCCTGTTTCTGGCCCTGCCTTCTCTAGTTTGGTTTCTTGATGTGGCCTTCTGTTTCTGCAGAGCTCCGACATGAAACCAGGGCTTGCTGGGGTAACAGGCACCCTCTCGCTGCCTCGGATTGTTCCATGCCAATGGAGCCTGTTGCCAGTTTGGTTTTTCTGTCAGTGCTTTCCCCATTGCCTCCTTTTGCCCTGAAGCTGGAGCAGGAGAGGCAGCAGCAAAGGGTGCTGAACCCTGTGCTTGAAACCAAACTCTCGGCTTGGTGTAGCTGCAGGAGCAAATGCATAATTTTTCTGCAGAGAAACCAAATTTTCTGTAAGAGGTGTTATGCTTCAGGTTGCTTCTTGTGCTGGAAGTGTGGAAAGACATCCTTGAGCCTGGTTCTTGCCTGACCTGTTTGCTTCATTCCAGGATGGGGGGCAAAAGAAAAGGGATATGGATGGACAAGAAAAAGGAAAGAATGCTTTTCCAGAAGGATTGGAGCTCTGGCATGCTGTAAGGGTTGGCGGCAGTGGAAGCATAGTTTTGCTGAGATCCTGCAGAGGAGGCAGGGGTACCCTGATGGGCATCATCCCATGGGGAATTGGGAATGGCAGGACATGAAATGCCACGGGAAATCTGCCTGCTGCAGATGCTCCAGGTCTCTGGAATCAATGAACAACTGAGTCTCCTCTACAGGGAGGTAATTTATTCCCTCTTTGGATAGGCAGGAGAGGGAAGAGCTCATGCGTGGTGGGATTGAGCCTCGGGATAATGTGAGCAGCTTGGGCTGGGGATCCTCTCTCAGATCATCCCAAATCCTTGTTGACAGAAGGAATGTGTGGATTTCTTGTCTCGTGGCTCGTCTGCTCCAGCACAGGCGGACAGGGAGCTGTTTATCCTGTTGGGCCACCGATAATCTTTCAGGTTCTGAGAAATCTCCTCTGGGTTTCTGTGCCCATCTTGAGGGGAATGCTCATTTGAAGGGTTTTGTCAGCGCCCATTGCTGGGTGGGGACCTTGGGAAGACATCTGTGCTCCTTGGCCCTGTTTGTGCAGAGCTGCAAGGATGGTACCTGCTGAGGGGAGACCTGGCTTAGAATGAGGGAACGACAGTTCAGTTTAGTGGCAGAGGTGGACAGCCGTCTCTTTTTAGGCTGTCCTAAAAGGAATATAACCCTTCTCTCAAGCAGAAGCTGGAAATTCCTATATTTTTTGTACTTTTGGAAGTTTTCCAAGGAAGCAAGGAGAGTCATTAAGCATTTCTGAGAGTCACCCGGGGGTGTTGCCCTGCCTGGGATCTGCACAGGGCTTTTCCAGCACCAGTGTTAGTGTGCTGATCTGCTAAACTGAGCATCTCTCTCCATGTCACTGAATTGTTTTCTTGATCTCGGCTGTCACTTGTACTTCAGTGGTGAAACTGCTTCCTCTGGAGAGCTGTGCCGAAAATGGAAAAGCCTGTGCTTGGCTTGTTCTGTTTCTAGGCCTGCCCTGGGCTTTGTGGAAAGGCATCATTTAATCACCATCACCATTACCCGAGGGAACCTGAGCCCTGTGTCTGGGGAGCGTTAGGTTGGAGATCAGGGAAGGTTCTTCCCCAGAGGTGCTGGGCACTGCCCAGGCTCCCCAGGGAATGGGCACAGCACGAGGCTGCCACAGCTCCAGGAGCGTTGGACAGTGCTCTCAGGGTGGGATTGTTGTGTGTCTGTGCAGGGCCAGGGATGGACAGGGTGATCCTTGTGGGGCCCTTCCAGCTCAGGACATTCTGTGATAAGTGATTATGAAAATACAGAGGCACCTGGGGAGTCAAGGAGTTAAAAGTGTCTTCACTCAGCTTGGACTGGCAATTCTGGATTTCTTCTCATTGTGGATAGAAAGAACAAGTTGTCCCACGAGAACGATTCTGTGTCAAATTTAAAAAAAAAAAAAACCAAAACAACAAACCAAACTAAAACCCAAACTCCCCTATTAAAAAAAAAATAAAATTCTTGTATGTCTGTGCACTTAATCACATCTTTAATAAACATGGGGACACGGAGCTGTTCGTCCCAAAGTGCCTGATGCAAATGTACAATACAAATGTCTCTGCACATCCTTCCTTCCTTTCTTCCTTCCCCAGCACTTTAATGCTGGAAGTGGTGGGACGAACTGTATGTGAAACACTTTATGGCCATAAGAGAAAGTGTCTGAACCTGTTTGTATTTCAGGGACAGGTACTGCACCTCCTTCTTTTATCTCTGTGAAAGACCAGATTTTCTTCTTTTGTGTGCAGGATGCTTTCGGCTTTCCTTTTATTCTGTAGTGTTGTAGGACAGGAAGATGCCAGAAATATGGGAAAGGAGAGGCAATTTGTGTGTGTGTTGTTTTCTGCTTCCCTGCAGAACGTGCATGTGCCCTTCCTTCCCAATCTTTAGGTACCTGTTGAAAAGAACTGGTGACCTTTTTCTTCTCTTTCACCAAGTGCAGACAGCCAAATGCTGTTGGAATGGCCTCTTTTTTGAGGCATTAAAGGTTTCTGTCTTTCTGAAGGAATTAAGAAGTGCTGGGAGCTGATCTGTGTCCCAGATCGAGTGGAGAATATTTATTGCATGTGCCATTGCATGTTTCAGGAGCAGGATGATGACTGTTGCTGGTTTGACTTGGTGGCACATTGAGATGGAAGGTTTGGGTGAATCCACAGCCTTTAGGGCCTCAGTGGGACATGCTGTTCCTTGCTGATTCACTCTCCAAGCTGAGGTCACTCTGTGTGGTGCCATAAAACACTCCTGGCTTGGCCTGAGTGTGTGGGACAGCTGATATCGATGGAGATCCTCTGGCTTGCCAGCAAAACTTCATCTAGCCTCAAAGCTTGTCTTTCCAGTCGGGTATGGCAGTGTCACTCCTCAGTGGATGCTTTCCTTTGAAATTACCTCTCTAAGCTCAAGGGAAGAAGATAATTTCTACCCTTGTAAGCTTTTGAAAGAGATTCAATCAATTTGTCATTTGCTAACCTGTGCCAATGTTTTCTCTGTTTGAAATACTGTTTCTCTTAGCTGAGATTAGAATTTCCCATTCTCATTTAACTTTAGAACATTCTAAAATTCAGAGCCTGAAAGTGTGCCAAAGTAGAGTTGTTTTGTGTAACCCCTTTTTATAGAGTAAGATGTATCTTGTAGAAATAGTCTTTAAGGGAATTTAAGCATTGATAATGATCTCTCCATCCATATAGCTGAAATCACAGTGATGTCAAAGTGATTGTCAGACCCTGGGTTTCTCCTTTCAGGTCTGTTGAAGGTTTGTTCTGCTGTTTGGGTCTGTTTTCATCTCCCTTTCTCGTTATCAGAGTCCTGCTGCCACTTACTCTGCCCTCTTTGTACTTGGCTTGCAGTACCTGCTCCCACTCCAGAGGCCTAAAGCAAACACGCTGCTATTTTGGTTCAAGTCGTGTCTTTAGTTAGTGTTTTGTATTTTTTTTATTTTGAAGTGAATATAATCCAGCATACCCCTCAATATTTATTTGTGTTAAGGTGGTGTCCAGCCTGTGACCCGAAGGCCCCGTGTGCTTCAGCGTTTCATGTACAATAATGTCTGCCTCATAAAGTAAACACTGATAAAGAAAATAAATCCGAGTCTAACCAGGAGGCTGTGAGTATCACAGGATGCTCTGCCCCGTGGTTCAGCGGCAGTGATTCTGCCATGGGCTGCCAGCTCCCTGTCACACTGGATAATGGGAGTAATGGGAATAAGGGGTCAGCTGCTTGCGCTGGTACTTTGGTTATCTGCTGCGGTGAGCGACACTTCTGCTCCCTGGAATGTGGCTGCTGCTCCAGGTGTGGCATTCAGTGCCAGCCAGGGCACAGGGGCCTCAAGGCAGCCTGTGGTGTGGGTTTGCACAGCCCCAGGGCTGGCGAGGGGATCCGTCTGTCCCTGTGCCCCTCTGTCCCTGTGCCCCTCTGTCCCTGTGCCCCTCTGTCCCTGTGCCCCTCTGTCCCTGTGCCCCTCTGTCCCTGTGCCCCTCTGTCCCTGTGCCCCTCTGTCCCTGTGCCCCTCTGTCCCTGTGCCCCTCTGTCCCTGTGCCCCTCTGTCCCTGTGCCCCTCTGTCCCTGTGCCCCTCTGTCCCTGTGCCCCTCTGTCCCTGTGCCCCTCTGTCCCTGTGCCCCTCTGTCCCTGTGCCCCTCTGTCCCTGTGCCCCTCTGTCCCTGTGCCCCTCTGTCCCTGTGCCCCTCTGTCCCTGTGCCCCTCTGTCCCTGTGCCCCTCTGTCCCTGTGCCCCTCTGTCCCTGTGCCCCTCTGTCCCTGTGCCCCTCTGTCCCTGTGCCCCTCTGTCCCTGTGCCCCTCTGTCCCTGTGCCCCTCTGTCCCTGTGCCCCTCTGTCCCTGTGCCCCTCTGTCCCTGTGCCCCTCTGTCCCTGTGCCCCTCTGTCCCTGTGCCCCTCTGTCCCTGTGCCCCTCTGTCCCTGTGCCCCTCTGTCCCTGTGCCCCTCTGTCCCTGTGCCCCTCTGTCCCTGTGCCCCTCTGTCCCTGTGCCCCTCTGTCCCTGTGCCCCTCTGTCCCTGTGCCCGTCTTCTCCGCAGGGCCTCTGCTACAGAAGGAAATGGGTTAGGATTTCTTTTCCCTTTTAAAATTGCTGCTGGTGGTCCCTTGAGTTCTGGAAAGCTGGTCCTAGAAAGAGACTACAGAGCTTTCTTAAAATAGCTAATTAAGTATGTATTTAAGCTTGTCTGTGTTAGAAACTAGCCAGCCTAGCTGTAATAGGATTGCTCTGTCTCGTTTTAATTGTGCTGATCTAACTTGTGTGGATGCCTCAGCGCAGGCAGGGTAACGTTGGGGAGCACACTGCTCTCGGAAACCTGTGGTCAAACCAACAGAATCCAGGGTGGGTCAGGCTGGAAGGGACCCCCGAGGGTCACCTGGTGCCACCTCCCTGCTCCAGCAGGGCCATCCCAGAGCTCAGGGCACAGGATTGTGTCCCTGTGGCTCTGGAATATCCCCAGGGAGGAGACTCCACGGCCTCTCTGGTCTGTGCTCAGGGCTGGGCACTGCCCAGGGCAGAAGTTGTGCCTCCTGTGCAGGGGGAGCTCCCTGGGCTCAGTCCGTGCCATTCCTCTGTGCCATTGCCTGGAAGGTGAGACCTGCCTGCAGCTCCGAGTGATCCAGATGGCAGAGAACATTCCTGATGCTCATCCTCACTAGTCCCTGCTGCTGTGGATCTGCATGTCTTGGCACTGTGGATGACCCACATCAGGGGGAATGAGAATAGTCTTTCATAAATATTTGAAGTCAGGAGTTACTCATGCATACAGTATTCAATTTGATTTATTTATCCGATCCAGTGTTAAGAGCAGAGGAGTTGAACACTCGGAAGTGCAGGGGAAACCCTGCCTGAAGACTGCTTGTGTGCGTTCAGCAGAGGGGTCTGGAGTCAATGGCGTGCAGTTGTGGCAGGAGTTTATTTGTATTTCTTCCTAGGGCCTTTGTTCAGGATGTTTCCTTTTAACGAAGAATTAATAGGGTTTTAGTTTTTTAAACATCCCTTATGTAACCTCCAAAATATATTTTCAGCAGCAGTTTGCTTTTTTGTTCTTCACAAAAGGAGCTTGTGCTGAAATAGCAGGACAAGTCTTTGGTGAGGTTGTTGCTCTGCTTTGCACCTTCTGTGGCTTTACGGAATTGCTGTTGCTCTCCCTTCCTTGACTGTGGGAATTCCTCTTGGAAATGGTTTAGGTGCTGGGGGAATTTGTGCTCTGTTTTACATCAAACCTTTGCTGGGCTGCAGAGAAGGTTGTCCTTCTAGCTGTGAAATCCCTTCTCTGCAGGCAAGGAGGTCAGGACTATCCCCTAACTAAAGCAAGGAGGGCTTGCGTGAGCATCCCACTGATGGGAGAAGCTCTTGGTGTCTTCCCTGGGAAAGGAGCCTGGCTCTGGGGCTGCTGCCTGAGGGAGGCTCCAAAAATCTCCTCCTGCCATTTAAACAGTATAGAAAAATGCAATAAACTGGCATTTTCTCCTTTGGGGTTTAGCTCGAGCTTTTGATATAACAGTGTCACAAACTGGCGAGGAAAAACATGAATAAATAAATACGTCAAAGCTCCCCAAAAAACCTCACTGCCTCTGAACCCTTCACTGCAAAAGTATTTGACTTGACTGCCTTGTTTTAAGCCTTGGCTTCTGAGCCCCTTTCAAATCAGATGTATTGCTGAAACCAGCCTGCAATAATCAGGGACTTTTGCTGCTGACTTTGCTGTGCGTGAGAGGGAATCCCTTTTTTTCCCACACCGCAAATGGATTGCTATCAGGTTGCTTCTCCTTTTTCTGGAAGAAGGTTTGCTTCAAAAGACTTGAAGTATAAATTCTCTGTCTGATATTTGCCTTGAATGGGTAGCACTGCTAAAAAATTAATGGAGTGGAATAGCCTGGATGATGATTTTTCCTCTGATGTGAAGAAATTTTATATTCTTCTTTTCTTTTTAATTGCCTGGTACGCTTTCTTCTTAACTATCTATGTATCTATCTCGTTTTTCTTTTTTCCTGTGCATGCAATTCCCTGGGATCCTGGTGATCATCGCTGGGTTAGCAATTTAGTCTGGCATTGCTGTGACTGGGGCAGCTGCTGACACACCTAATGCAGCTCACACGTTTGATGTTTATGCTGATAACCCCAGGCAGCTTGGGATGCTTCAGCTGCATAGAAACAGAGCTGAAATAAAAAGTTTTTATACTTGAAGACAGTTTCCTGAGGTGGGGGTGACAGTGATTTCCACTCCTTTCGTTCCTGGCTGCCACACCATGAGTGGCTGTAGTGGCTTTTATGCCAGTCCAGGTAGGAATGGGCAGCAGAGCTGTGCCAGGTGTCCCAAAGCCACCCAGAGAGCCCCAGGAACCTCAGTGGCAGGGGCTGGACAGGACACTGGTCCCCTGCTACCCCTGGGTGCCCTGGCAGTGTCCCGAGGGAGGCAGGGATAGAGAGCTGATGCCCAGTCCGGGAAGGGCCTTCAGGAGCTCACCCACTTCTCTGAGTTCATGTGCACATGTGGATTTTTCCAGGGAGAAATCAGGACAGGGCAGAGACAGATTCTACTCTGGAACAGTGTTTTATGTGACTTTGCAGCAGCGTTTATTTCCCTTGGGCAAAGCCAAATGGTGAATACCTTGTAGAGATTGCAAAGAAACATTAATTACTGTGGCATATTCTTCTCTTTGGCTCGACTTGTGCCATTTTAAAAGCGTTTTCCATAACTTGAGTTTGTTTGTGTGGGAAGTCAGTTACATAATTAAAATAAATTTTATTCTATGATTCTGTTTTTCAGCCAAATGTTTTCCCTTAAATTAGTGCTGTCTGTAGCTGGGTAAAAATGAGAAGTATCTTTGTTGAAGTTTTTTTCTCCTTTGAAGCTTTTTTCATGTACTCTTCCTAATGGGCATTTTCCAGTATTATTCTTAGTAATTGTTTTGTGATCATTGTCTCCTCTGGTTTGAAAAGGCTCATTAAGAGCAAAGCCCTTGATGCCCAGCTCGGGAGTGGTATTTACGATGTGCGAGGTGCTCTCACTTTGGTGAGGGTGGCTTGCAGAAGGTGTTTCTGCTGTTTTGGATCCTGCTGCAAATGAAAGTTGTTCTGATGAGGAAATTGCTGTTTTCCTGCCTGCTGTGCTCCGCAGTTAGTGTTTGTGCTGCTGGGAGGTGTCTGGGATTTGGGCTGTCTGAATCAGAGCATTGGGGGCTTTTCCTTGTGGAGAGCCTGGCATGGTGCTGGGGAAGGGATGAGGATGGAAGGGATGAGGATGGAAGGGATGAGGATGGAAGGGATGAGGATGGAAGGGATGAGGATGGAAGGGATGAGGATGGAAGGGATGAGGATGGGAGCTCGGGGGTCTCGGAGCACAGGGCGCCCACATGGTTGGGATTATGTGGTATTAAGTGAAGCAGCAAATATGCAAACCAGATCGGGTGCTGGGCATGGTGCTCCTGCTCACGCTTCCCAAGCCTCTGGCTCCCCTCCGTGTGGGAGGGCTGTTGCTATGCAGTGTGAGTTGTGAGGTGCACCTCAGCTCACTTCTCACCCACATCTCGTTATTTGGTACTGTCTTGATGCTGGCATCACTGAACCATGGCATCATTTATGTTTGGAAAGGACTTCCAGGATCATCAAATCCAGTCTGTGCTCAATCCCCACCTTGACCCCAGCCCAGAGCACTGGGTGCCCCATCCAGTCCTTCCTCGGACACCTCCAGGGATGGGGACTCCAAACCTCCCTGGGCAGCCCTGCTAAGGCCTGACCACCCTTCCATGGAGAAATTGCTCATGGTGTCCAACCCGAGCCTCCCCTGGCCCAGCCTGAGGCTGTTCCCTCTCCTCCTGTCGCTGTTCCCTGCGAGCACAGCCCGACCCCCCCGGCTGTCCCCTCCTGGCAGGAGCTGTGCAGAGCCACAAGGTTCCCCTGAGCCTCCTTTGCTCCAGGCTGAGCTCCCCTCAGCCTCTCCTCCTCAGACTGACCCTCTAGACCCCTCACCAGCTTTGTTGGCTTTCCCTGCACTCAGTTTGAGTTTGATCTATAAAATTGTTCATTCCAATTGAAAACCGTGAGTTTTGTTCAGCTCCACTGTGATCACTGAGCTTGCTGGAGGTGCAGACACACAGAGATGATCTCCCTTGGGTATGGCACTGAAATACCAACTGCACTTGGGGCATCTGCTGAACTCTTACACTTGCGGTGTGTAAATACAGAACTTGGATAGACTTGCCAAGCCTTGGCCTCTGTGGGGTGAAACCCTCAGCAGTTGGAATAGCCTGAACTGGAAGGGAAAATGGAACTACGTTCCATTCTGTCTAATAGATATACTGCAGGGAACAAGCCTAGGTTTTCAGAGCTGCCAGATCCACCAGAGCTGCATTTCTTTTGGTGCTCAGTTTTATCTGTGTGTGTGCGAGCGTGCCTGCAGGCACTTTGGAAGTGCTGACTTCTGACTGTTTATGGAGCAGCCACCCCTCAGGAACTGACCCGGGTTCCTGTGGAGCTGAAGGCATGAATCACGGCAGCCTGGGAGCCGTGGATCCCTCGTGGAGTCCCACATCCTTGGTGTGTCAGCGGCAGAAGGGCTCAGCAGGCGGTTGGAGTGGCACAGACAGCGGGTTCGTGGCCATGGGCGCGTGAGGAGGAGGGACCAGACGGAGCAGTTCTTCTTGTTCCTGCTATCCGCATTCTCAATCTCTTCAGAGCCTGCTTTTCCAGCACCGAACATGCCTGTGCTGTTCCTTGGCGTGGTGGGTTTGCCTTGCCAAGTGCAGGACTGATCCCAGAAGGCTCCTGTGGGGTGCTACAAGGAGCTTCCCCTGTTCCCTCTGTAAGGAAGCCTTGGCACAGGCACCCACTCAGCCCTCCCTGACTTCCTAAGGGTTTTTGGGGGGAATGCAACCCTGGAACTTCCCTGTACTTGGTGCATCGTTATTTTTGGCTGTGTGGAACCAGAAGGGTCACGTACATGATCCTTTTCTTCTTCGCTTAATTTCAACATGGCCATTACCCTTTCTGCAATCTGCCTGCCCTGCTGAGCATGGCAGTGTGTGGGACACGTCTGCTTCCTGGTCTCTTCAAGTAGCTGTGTACAGACCATGTTCTCACCATCTTCTCACCCTAAAACTCCCTTGGCAATTGGGCAAACCGGGAGCTGACTGTAAGGGAAAAAGATCCTCACTCTCGTGTTGGATTCTGGTACTGAATGCATCCCTGGGCTGTCAGAGATGGGAAGGAGCTGCCTTTGAAACTGCCATGGAATTATCCCCACCACTAATTCAGATGGTCCTTTGCCATTGAAATGAGAAGGAAAATCGCTTTTCACAATCTTTCCCTTGTGAATTGAGGAGGAACGTCAGTGGCTGTGGACTGTGTCCCAGCAGGGCCCTGCCGTGGCAGCACAGCTGAGTTCAGTGGTGGTGTTGAGCTGCAGTTCGCTCATCCTGTTCCCTCCCTGACTCCCGACCCCTCGAGTGAATTCTGCCTCGTGTTCAGTGCAGAGCCATCTGTTTTCCTGTATGTTCTCTCTTTCCTGGCAGCCTGATCCAAGTGGAAAGGTGAGGATGGATACACATGATGAGGAGCGGCTCTTTTGTTCTCCCAACAGCTTGTTTGCCAGCAGAGGAGCCAAGTGGAGTGCTGGGTCTTTTGCTGTCCTGAAAATGTACCCCTAATGCTAGAGTCCTGGGAATTATTGACAGCAGAGATGAGGTTTGGGTTAGTTTTTGAGTTTCGGGGTTAGTTTGGCGTCTGAGACGTAAAGATCTCTTGTGACTGGGGCTGAGCATCCTTTTAAAGATGCTGGAATCTGTGTTTTGACCTAACATGGATTTCACTGTATGACTCCACAGCACACCTGACAGCGAGCCCCTACCTCCCCGTCCTCCTGATCCGTGCAGAGCTGTCGCTGCCATCCAGCTTCTCCTGTGCTAGCTCCTTCTGCGCTGTAAATGGTAATTTAATTTCCACATTTAGAGACCTTGATTAATTATGGATAAAATAATTTGTATGAATTTTAGAGCTGAAGGGTGGTGGATTAATGGCTCTTCGGGAAGGTGAGGCCTCGTCAGCAGAAGGGACTGGCTGTGGCGGTGCTGCCCTTTCTGTCCCGTGTGCATCCCTGAGACAGAATGAGTTCTGCTGTCCCCTCTGATCCTGTGGATTCTTGAGGAAGGCAGAGGACAGAGCTGAGCGCAGGTTTTATACTCCAGGCATTCTCGGCCCAAAAGGGGTTTGTTTTCTTTTCCTGGAAGCTTTGCTCACAGGAGTGAGCAGTGAGCGCTCCCGCTCGCAGCAGTTTTGCTTGGCAGCGTTTGCTGCTCTGGGTTGTCTCCAGCCCTTCCTCTGCAGAGCTGGTGCAAACGCCGCTGTTTAATCCCAGCAGCCTTCCCGAAGCCCTGGGTCTGAGTCTGGCTCCTGTGCCGGGGTGTTTGTCTCGGGTTCCCAGTCCCGCTGGGCGATGCCTTGGCTTGGGACGGGGTCGGGCTTGCGCAAGGCCTGTCTGGAGGGCACATTGCCATCAGCCAGCTCCAGGATTTTTTCATGAAACAATGCTTAACTTCCCGGGGTCAGCTGGAGGTGATGGGATCGTGTTGCCTGCGGTGACTGACAGGGCAGTGACGAGTTCTGTGCTGCACAGCTCGGTTTATTCCCACCTCGTGCCATAAACCCGCCTGGCCCCAGGAGCAGCAGCGAAGGCAAGCTGGGCTAAGTGAGAGGTTTTCACTCCTTGATAACACACTATCAAAAATATCCAAACACAAGTGGTCAAATTACTCATGGGGCCCCCTGGTTTTGGGTGACTTCTTCATGCTTAATCATTTCTTTTCCAAGCTAATCATTTCATAGCAGCCTCTTGATCCTTACACCTCTCTGCATTTTGTTTGCTTGTTGTCCCTGGCTATCACTCTGTTGTCCAAATCTTTCTTCCCCTCTTTACAAAATTGTGCTTCAAGCTAGGTCTGGTACTCCTGAAACAGTGGTGGTGTAGCCTGGGCTGCTTTTGGTGAGAAGATGATTCCTGATGGGAAAGGAGAGGTGCAAGCTGAAAGCCTTTGGTGTCTGGGTGTATTTACCCCAGTACTCCATAGAATCAGAGAATCACCGACTGGTTTGGGCTGGAAGGGATCTTAAAGATCATCTGGTTCCACTCTGCTGCCTTGGGCATGAACAGCTTCCATGAGCTCAGTTTGCTCCAAGCCCTGTCCAGCCTGGCCTTGGACATGTTATGCTGTGCTAAGCTTTAAAGGAAAACTTAAAAAACGTCCCAAACCTTAAAAAAGGCATGTTTGTATCAATGTGTTGAACTGACAAGAGTTCTAAAAATGAGAAAACATGTTCAGCTACTGGAGTTCCCACTCTGGCACATGGCCACAGCCTCCAAAGCAGTGCTCAGCTGCTTTGGGAACCTGATCTCAAAGGTCTGATTTTCATTGGTTACACCAGTAACTACAGTTGTGACTATAACCCACATCATGAGGTTATATTTAAAGGAAGAAAAGGCAGAAAAAGCAGAATCTTGGAGTTTTCTTGTTCTTTGCAAACCCTGAATTTTTTATGAGTTCCCTCTTAACAATTAATGTGGCTGCTCAGTCTTGCTTCTGTGTGAATCTGTAGCATTTTAACCCCTGGTTTCTGTAGGACAGAAATCATGTTTCTGTAGCTAATCACGACACACCACAGTGGCTGTTCATGAGCGGCTGATACAGGAGTGGAACAGCAGGAGGAGAAGGATGTGTTGCCCTGAGAAGGGTTGCTGTTTCTCAGTGTTTTCCAGAAAAGGAAAAAAGAGGGCAAACCAGAGGTAGATGGCACAGGGAGGACTGTGGATGTTGCCCTGTGTCCCACTGAACTCATTTTCCCAGAAGGGTAAAAGTCCCGGAGTTCTGACATCCCTTCCCACAGATCCAGAGGATCCTGGTAGGCACAAGAGCCCCAGGCTGCTGAAGGGAGCAGCAGAGAAGGAATTTGGGCACAGCTCGGAGCTGGGGAGGGCTGAGGGGTGACCTGGGCACAGAAACATGGGCTAGACAATGTCTGCCCTCGCCTGATTAATTCTACCTGATTATTTTTAATCATTGGTCTCTGGAAGTCCCTGCCCTCCTGCCTGGGAGGGTAATTACATTCCCATTAGGAGCCTGGTTTTCCCTGGGAGGTGTGCGAGCCTTGGGGCTGCTCAGAGGGGCTTTCAGAGGTCCCGAGGTGTTACTGCTGAGTGTTTTATTACACCTTGGGTAGAGGTGTGGGTGAGTCTCACTTCTGACAAGATCTGTCCCCAATAGTCTCAGTCCTCACGCTGTTGACTTTTGGCTGTTTCTTAACCAGCCTTAAAAAGTATCTGGAGCAAAAATGGGTCACCTAGCAACCAGGACGGCCGAAGAATGGGTCAGTGATTAACAATTATGTATAATCAAGGTTAAAAATGCAGGGCAGGCTGCACTGTTGCTGCTCGGCCGGCCGGAATATTTCAGTGTTACAGCTCTGGGATTGATGGTGGTGGGAAGTAAATTTATACCAGCTGTAGTTTTGACCTCATGAACACAATGATTCAAGACTTGAAACCAGACTGAAGTCTCTTTTCTTTACCAATATCTTACAAAAAAAGCATTAAATATCCTTTGGATGAGTAACATAGGCATGGTCGACATTTGCCGTGTGTTTTTTCCCAAGGCTCTGGACCTTCCCCGGCCATGTGACTTCCCAAATAAACAGGAATAGGTCTGCATGGGAGAGTGGAAACATGGAGTCTGTCTATAGGGCAGAAATGAGGAAGAACAGTAGCTTTCCGGTTCTGCTCACCTGTGTGAATGCTGATGCACTGTTCCTCCAAACAAGAAAATGACAAATGCCACGGAAGCTTGATGAATATATTTTTCTGAGCCTTATTTTGGCAAAGTGATCATTTTCTTAAGTCCTTGGTGCTTTGGTTTCTGGATGAAGAAATCCCTGGCAGCTTTTTCTCCTTGCACAGAGTAGGAAAGGAGGTGTCTGGGTTGTGATTTCATTTACCCCAATAAATGTCCCAGCACTTCCCATTGCTGCAGGAACATCCAGCGAGAATATCAATCACTAGAGAACAGCACTGCATCTCTTGGATGTGATATCAGGGATGTTTTGCCAAGTCATTTACTTTCATTGTCCAATCAATTCCTCAAGTCTCTTGCCTATTTGCCTCTTTGTTTAATTAACCCCTCTCTTCAGCCTTGTCTCCCCCCAGTCATCATCCTGATCTTGAGAGGTGAGGATCAGCTGACAGTGCCTCTTCAGCAGTCACGGGAAGCAGTGCATTCCAGGAGCCCCGGCTGAAGGTGATTTATATTCCTGAGGACTAATCTTCCATCACTGTCCAAAGCTGACAATGTCACGGGCAGGCAGCTCTTTCCCTTCGCTCCCCTGACCGTTTTCCTCCCTCCCCTGCTTCCCCTGAACAGACTTATTCCCTGCCAACTTAAATAATGCATATTTTAAAGATCCCTTTCAAACTAATATTACTCATCACCTTAGTCACCTCCCACCACCGGTCCAGGAGAAAAATTATCTTAATGCCCCTTTCCACAAGAGTCAGATGATGTCTTAATGAATGCCTTCCTTGCTTGGTTTTGGTCATTAAACACACTGCCATTGTTGGTGCTTTATGGCTTCAGACTAAGTGGTAAAATCCATATGTGAGACTTTGCAGAGGCTTTTAGGTGTCATTAGGGATCATTAACATGCAGAGCAATGCCAGGCAACAGAGCTGCTGGGGTAGGAAGAGATCCATCATCTGCTGCAGGATAACTTTCGGTCAGCAGAAATTGGGTACAGGGGCTGGATTTGGGCAAGGATTCCTCATTAGGATAATGGGAGAGTGTGGGGGTAGGATGGGGAGGGAAAAGGCAAAGCTGAGCAGCTCTGGGGTTCCTCCCATCCTCGTTCTGCAGTGTTGGTCTGGAGCATCTTTTGGATCCGTAGCTCTTGCAGTCACTCCAATGATTCCTCACTACAGAGAGACCGAGCCCAAACTTGATAGCTTGGACTGCAGTTGTATAAATTGAATTAATACCCAGTTTCAGGCTATCAGCTGCCTGCTTCCACAGGCCAAAGGGTTTTTTTCCTTCTATCCTCCCTTCTTGATTAGCATCTTCATTTCTGCCTTGTGAGCCTTTCCCTGGTTTTGCTTGTTTGTTTGCCACCAGAGGTGGATTTCTACACCCACCACCCAGGCAGGTGCTCGCAGGGGAAGCCCTGGCACCTTTGTGGTGGCACTTGAGTGACTTTGATGCCTTTGTGGGTTGCATGGGCTGCCTGGGGGTGCCCATCATGGAGGTCTCCTATTTATTTGTGGCTGTAGGATGTCTTCCCAGGAGCCAGGGAGAGCTTTCTGCCTTGCTTTCCTTGCTCTGCAAGGCCTGGGAGTATCAGGAGCAAGGGTGTTTCCTATGGTCTGACCTCAGCAGGGAAGGGAGACCAGCTGAGCAAGGATTTATGTATCTCCTCTTTATTTAAAGAGTGTTTCTCCACCTTGGAAAGTTCAAAAGATTATTCTCTCCGTGCTGGTTTCTGATACCGGACAGGCTGGAAGTGTGAGTGGGTATGTTAACGTTGCTCCTAGCCCTCGTGGCATTCGCTTCTGAAAAATAGGAATGGTTTTAATGTGCTTGGCCTGGGAGCTTTGATTTGAAATGAATACTGTCAGCCATGTGAAATAGATGATAAATTACACTGAAAAACGTGTTTTGGTTTGCAGCAGCAGCGCTGGGGTTATGCCACCAATACAGGAAAAGCAGAGTCATGTGAAATGCAGGTGTTTGCCCTGCTGGCTCCTGCCATGCTGTGCTGCTCCCTGAGCCACCTGGGCTGCTGGGAGGTGTCCCTGCCCATGGCAGGGGCTGGAACTGCCTGGGCTTTAAGGTCCCTTCCAGCCCGGACCATCCTGTGGTTCCGTGATTTTCCCGTGCTTGGTTTTGGCTCAGGGTGAAGCTGGTTCCCTGTGCGGCAGCTCCTGCTGCTGTGGGGCACCAGCGGGGTGGGAGGTGCCAGGAGCTGCCATGTTATCCCATGGGACCTTTCCCTGGGCTCAGGATCACAGCATCCCTGAGGCTGGAAGAGACTTCTGAGGCCATTGATTCCGTGGTGTGGCTGATCCCCACCTTGTCCCCAGCCCAGAGCATTGAGTGCCACGTCCTTGGGCACTGCAGGGATGGGAACTCCAAACATCCCTGGGCAGCCCTGCCAAAGCCTGACCTCTTTTCCATGGAGAAATTGCTCCTGATGTCCACCCTGAGCCTCCCTGCCCAGCCTGAGGCCGTTCCCTCTCCTCCTGTCGCTGTTCCCTGGGAGCACAGCCCAACCCCCCCGGCTGTCCCCTCCTGGCAGGAGCTGTGCAGAGCCACAAGGTTCCCCTGAGCCTCCTTTGCTCCAGGCTGAGCCCTTCCCCAGCTCCCTCAGCTGCTCCTGGGGCTCAGCCCTTCCCAGCTCCGTTCCCTGCCCTGGACACCTCCAGCCCCTCAGGGTCTCTGTTGGAGTGGGGCACAGACCTGGACACAGCTCTGGAGATGCCCCAGCAGTGCCAGCCCCGGGCTCAGGGCTCCTGCTCCCCACTCTGCTCTGGGGCTCCCAGGCACCCCCAACACAGCCCTGGGAATTGCCATTCCGGATTCAGCTTCGCACCTGGTGGCAAAGATGCTGCCCCAGGCAGAGGGGTGGCTGGGGGATGCTGGCTGCTCCCCTGGCCTGCTTTCTGGGATAATTTTTCCTATTGCTGGTTGCTCTATATGCTCATTAAAAGCAATGGGAATTTGTGGGTAAAAGGGAAGATAGAAAATGTAACCCAGTGTAAGCTCTAATGTGTTTGTAGATAAAAGCCAACCTGACATGTTTCTGTGCTGGAGATTTATAATCTAATCATTCCTTCACTTGCTCAGCAGGGACTGGAGCAGCATGTAGTTATTTACATATAGGGAACATTAAACAGCCACCTCTTTAAACCATATGTGAACATAAAATCCTACAACCGCTGCTGAGTAATGGGGATCTGTGAAAGACGAGAATGGAAATAAAGCAGAAAGGAGCAGAATGAAAAAGTATCACTGCAAGGAGCAGCTGTGCCAGGGGCATATTCTGTCCCTGTGCCAGAGTAGGAACGTGGCCCTGTGTGTCCGTGTCCTCCTGAGCTAACCCTGCATGATGAACACGTGCAGCAGCTTTGCCCTGTGCTCCTCTCCAGCCGTGCTGAGCTCGTGGGGACTTTGTGCCCCTGGGGGGTGGCACCCCAGTGTCCATGCAGAATTGTCATCACTCCTTTGGGGCAGCTGTGATCCCTCAGAAACTGAAACCCTATTTGTACCTTCCCCGCAGGTGCCTTTTGTCACGGCCTTGCTGGCACCTGCAGGGATCAGGAGGAATTTGTCCAGGTGCTGGGACTCACTCCTTGTGCCGGTGCTGTCTGGCACAGCCGCCTCAGCTTTGCCACGGCTCCTGTGACATCTGACAGCTCCCGTGGCTCTTGCCAGGCTGCTGCAACTCTGTGCTCCACATCTCTGAGTTTGGAGGTTGGCGGAGGGATCAGGGGATGTTAGTGGCTTTTCCTTCTTTTTTTCAGGAGAGAAATGTGTGGAAAGGGCATGGTCTGGAGAAATTGCTGGTCTCTGTATCATATGAGCTCTAAAATACCACATTTTAGTGTGTTCTTTCTGTTGGTGGCTTAGTTTCTTGAAACGGACTCATCTGTCCTTTTCCATTTCTTTTGTTTATTATGAACAGGAGGTTGAAAACAATTCCCTGATAAAGGGGAGGCATCTCCAGGTGGGTGCAGCTGCATCCTGCTGAAACCAGGCTCACCCCAAAGGCAGGTTTTGTTGCTAGGTCTCAGCGTGCAGGTGAGATACAGAGCTGCTATGGTTGTGACTGAGAAATGTGTTTATTCCTTCCTGCTGAATCTCCTTCTTCCTGGGCTCCTCTGTGGCTCTGCTGATGGTGAGCCTGAGAAGAGCAACTTTGGGTGGGATTTAGGATAAAAGGAGAAGTTAATTTCTGTGATACAGGGGGATAAGACAGTGAGTTTCTATCACAGAAAAATTCTGTTTCCTTCTTGTAAAAGACCCTTTGATGGCATTTTGACAAAATACTGTCCTTTGTATCTCTCATCTTTTAACC
Organism: Origma solitaria; assembly: GCA_013397895.1. NCBI lineage: Eukaryota > Metazoa > Chordata > Aves > Passeriformes > Acanthizidae > Origma > Origma solitaria. The sequence goes on from VZRL01003797.1 coordinate 149,690, forward strand.
CTCAGCTTTCCTGGGCCCTGAAAGGAGTGTGATTAAAAAAAAGTGGAAAGGGGGAGGTGTAAGCTATGTTTTATTCTTAAATCCCCACTATTTTAAAGTAGTGTTTCAGAAATCTCTACTGTATTTTAAATTAGTTTGTCAGAGTATAATTAACACAAATGAGGTAAGAAACTCATTTAAACACGGCAAGTGTAGTGGAGAATCCAATTTTCAGAAATCAGTGGAAATTGTAATTGGAGCCATTAAGTGCCGACTTTGGTAATTAAGAGTTGGGTTTTGACATTTTGGGCTCTGTTGCTAATCGTCCGTGGAGAGGGTACAAAAATGCTGCGTTTGCTGCGGGTTTTGCCTGGGCCTGTGCAGCTGCTGGCCACGCTCACACCGGGGCTGGGAGCCTGGCAAACATTGCATTGGTGCCTCCTCTTCATTTGTGTCACAGCACACAGAGCAAAGGAATCCCTTTGGATAATACTCAGGAGAAGGAGTTTTCTAAGTAAGAGGTTGATGCCCAGCTCCTCAATGTGTCATGCTTTCAAATCTGGATCTTGGGTCCTAAATCCATCTTGATAAAACATCTGGAAATCCCTGCAGAGTGGAAGTGCTGATAAAGTTATTTGTGAAAGAAATCAGTGGTAGAAGTGCGTCCTTGTCACTCCTTGTTTGCAGAATTATCTCTGGGAAGTCAAGATGTTCTGCATTTTTAACTCTTGCAGTTCAAGCAAGATGCTTTTGTTATGGTAATGGAGAAACCATGAAACTCCTGACAGGCTGATAGTTATCATCATATAGAACAAGCCTTATATTTACCTTCCTATTAAGAATTCTAATTTTCCAGAGCAGTGGCATATATTAGCCTTTTTTCTTTCATTTTGTTGTTTTCCCAGCTCCCAGATAATGCTGTTTGGGCTTCCAACATGGGAGCTGAGGTGGTGATTTTGTGGTTTTGAGCTTTTACATCGACAGACAAATCCATCGGTGGCTCCTGCTCTGGGTTTGGGTCTGTCATGACCTCCTGTCTCAGCGGAAACCAGAGTCCAGCTAGAAAGCTTCCTAAAACGTGTTTTTAGCACTTTGGCCATGCTCATTTCTTAGGCATGTAAAAACCACCAGCAGTTTAAACAGCTGTTTTACCCAGAAATCCCCTTCTTGCCGTGGTGGGGTTTTTCCCAAATTGCACTTCCCTTCTCTTCCCAGAGGTTCTGACCTTTAAAGCTGCATGTGTGCTTTCTCCTGGACTTGTTCGTGTTTGTTTGATGTGAGATGGACATCCCCATCTGTGGCATGGATACCCTTTGGAGTTTGGTACCTGGTGGGATGGGCAGGTGGGAGCAGGCACAGGGAGGGCTCCCAGGACCAGTCTCGGCTACCTAGCTATGTCCAGAAGGAATGACCACAGAATCATGGAATATCTGGAGTTGGGAGGGACTCGTGAGGATCATTGAGTGCCTCCCCTGGTCCTGTTCCAGCCACGTGGTTTCTGGGTGCTGCACTCCTCAGAGTACCTGGCAGTGCTGGTGTGGTGTGACAGGAGCCAGGGCAGCAGCTGGAACAGGCTGGAGCTGTCAGTCCGACCTTCCTGAGCAGCCTGGCTGGGAAGGGCTGGAGCCATCACCCTGAGCTTTCCCGAGCAGCCTGGCTGGGAAGGGCTGGAGCCATCACCCTGAGCTTTCCCGAGCAGCCTGGCTGGGAAGGGCTGGAGCCATCACTCCGAGCTTTCCCGAGCAGCCTGGCTGGGAAGGGCTGTCACTGCTCCCGTGCTCAGTGCTGGGGCTCCAGGCTGTGCTCTTGTAGGGTACTCTCCCTCCCTCCCTCCCAGCTCCCAGCTGAGCTCCTGCCTGCCGCTGCCATTGGGGCAGCAGTGACCATACACTCATCTTTAGGCATGGCTTTTTCCTGTTCCTTTTCCCTTCCTTGCCCATTTCCTTCTGGTTTCTGTCTCCAGACAGCCGAATTGGATTAGTGGGTCACTGCGACTGCCCGCGGGCTCTGCAGGACTGGGACCGGGCCCCACGGCTGATGTGGGCTGGCAGCCTGCTAAGCCTCTGTGGTCCCTTGGGGACTCCCTCCAAACCCTACGGCGGTGGATCCATTCCTTCATTCCGCCTGGCTCTAGCTGAAGGGAGGAACAACTCCAGATGGCTCAGTTTGGAAGTGTATAGCCTCTGGGTGGGACTGGCCATTTTCTGGGGAGCACGTGGGAATGCAGAGCCTTGAGTGCAGTTCAGATGTTTGTCTGTGAGAGCTCTCCCTCGGAGCGCGGGCTCTGTGCCTCAAACAAACCAGCTCCTTGCAGTTTCCATGGCAAGCTCTCCTTCATAACTGAGCACCAGTCATGAATGTTGCATAAATGCGGTGCCGCAGGTTCTGTGTCAGCCCCGTGTTTGCTCTCTGTGCAGGCACTCCTCCTGTGTCCCACGGGGACTCGTCTCCAGACCCCTCTGCCACGGAGAATCAAGTGGAGGAACCGTGAAGGCTGAAATGTGCTGTCAATGGGACTGCCCAGAGGGAGAACTCAGCCCCTCTGCATTCCAGGGATCTCTGCAGACAGTCCTGACAAACTCTGTCCCTCTGGAGCTGCTGTGTTCACGTAGGAGCTGCTAGACCTCTGGAAAACAAGATCTTGCCAAGGTAAGTACAAATGACTTGTGTCAGACCACAACTTCATTCTTTTATTTTATTTTTTACTTTCTTCAGTGACTGAGGTGTTTCCAAGAAAGAAAAAAAACAAGGCTTTGCTACTTCTGGGATAAAACCTCTGTGCTATCTTTCCTCTTAGGTTTTTATAGTTTAAGTGTGTGGGTTTCTGTTGTGGCATCATGTGTGTCCCACCACACATCCCCCCCTTTTCTCTGCCTCTTTAATCATGAGGATTCGAGTCTCACATGCTTAAAATTCGTCACATGGACCCAGCAGCAGTTAAAAATACCAGCCCTCTGAAAAGCCCCCTCAGAAAACCCCAGGTGTGAAGCAGACCTCATGGTTTGGATGCCTGAAGCTTGGCCATACCCTATTCCCAGCAATCCAAGGAGCTCCTTGAAGGAGGGGGTTTCTCCAGTGCTGGGCTTGCCCTCCCACGGAGGATTTGGGATTTTCCCAGGGCTGGCACTGCCCCGTGCCCATTCGGGTGCGTGTCCTTGGCCTGCTGCTGTGCTTTGGTGGGGCAGAGGTGTCTCCTGACGGTCTGCCCCATAGAGGCTGCTGGTCCCTGCCCGGGGCACCAGGGCTGTGCAGGGAGGAGGGGAAGCCGTGGGAGATGCTGCATGAGCCTCAGCACTCGGTTCTGGAGGGGAAGAGGAGAGGGAAGGAGGATGGATGGCGTTGCCCCATCCCTGCTGTGGCCATGGGGGTCTCTGCAGGGCTGTGTGACCCCGGGGCTCTCTGGGGCTCCGGAGGATGTCACTGCATCAGCTCCCACCCGCAGCATTTCCTGGCAATGTGGAGGCCACTCTGTTTCTGATAAAGCTGGAGCCCCGCTGGAAAGGGAGCATCCTCCTGAGGATTCTCCTTGCCCTGAGCATGTCTGAGAGGAGCTTCTTTCTCCTACCCCCGCGCCCCTGTTCCCTGGCTTTCCCTCAGGGTTTCCCTCGCTACACAGCTGCCAATGTAAAAGGAAGGCATGGAAATTCCATAGCACAGCCATGAATCAGCCCTCCCTGAGACTTCCCAGTTGCAAATAGGCAGCACTGACAGATGTGAGCTGTTGATCTGAGCAGCTGATGGTGCCAGGAGGACATGGTGGGTTCTGTCTAGGTGGTTACTGTGCTCTTTTGCCCCAATGCAACACCCTGGTTTGTTTAACACAAAGTTTCTGGTTATTAAATGCCTGTTCTTACTGTTTTCTTCTTCCCCCTCCTATACGTTAATGAAACTAAACTAGGGGAGGTTTAGTTGTCAAGGGACAGCCAGTGCAGGTTTCCAGGCTTTGGCTCAGTCCCTGCCGTGTCTGAGAGGGGTTCAGTAAATTCCTTCCTGATTTTGGTGGGCAGAGGATGATTTCTGCTGTGGGCCAATAGACACACAGATCACAGAGTCACAGACTCCTTGGGGTGGGAAGCGACCTTAAAGCCCATCCAGTGCCACCCCTGCCATGGCAGGGACACCTCGCACTGCCCCAGGCTGCTCCAAGCCCTGTCCAGCCTGGCCTGGGACACTGCCAGGGATCCAGGGGCAGCCACAGCTGTTCTGGGCACCTGTGCCAGGGCCTCAGCACTCTTACAGGGAAAAATTCCCTCCCAATATCCCATCTAACCCTGCTCTCTGGCAGTGGGAACCATTCTCCCTTGTCCTGTCATTCCAGGCCCTTCTAAACAGTCTCTCTCCATCTTTCCTGCAGCTCCCTTCAGGTCCTGGAGGGCTGTAATTAGGTCACCCCAAAGCCTTCTCTTCTCTAGGCTGAACAATCCCAATTCTCCCAGACTTGTAAAGGATTTAGAAAGAAAAAAAAAAGGAGGAATTTTCCCTTTAACGATGCTTTGTTGCACAGAAGCAGGATTTCTTGCCCTCTGGCATCGTCAAGTCGGAAGGTCAGGATTTAGGGAGGGGGGATTGGTGCGGGCTGACCCCCTGGTGTGACCTGCGGAGCGCAGTCCTACAAGGCAGGGCTGTTCCCGGGGGTAGCCGCCAGCCACCTCCTGATTAAAATGTTCCAGGGAGTGCAGATGAGGAGCAGACTAAGCGCCTTTCCTTCCTTAGGTTTTTAGGAGACACTTAAGGGAGTACAGGGGGATGAGTAAGGGCAAAGGCAAATTGCAAAAAGCACTCAGTGAACTTGGCTGGGGATTTCAGCCGCCTGGGCCATGCCGTGAAAGCTGGGCTTTGCCCTAAGAAATGGCAATAAAAGCCGACAAGCCCAAAGACCAGATTAATTTAGAAACTCCGCAGCTCAGGGAGGAGGGCTGGAAACAGAAGTGCAGCAGCTCGGGCTGACCTTTCCATCAACTCCCCTGCTCTTCCAGAGGCGCATGCGGCGTTGGAGTGGGGTGACCCAGGGGCCCGGGGCAGCTGTGCCTCAGGCACTGGGCTTCCTTCTCATCCCAGGCTGGCGTGGGGTGACTGTCCCTCGCTCTGTCCCCTCGCCTTGGCACAGCGCTGCCCAAGTGGCAGTGCCAGGCGCTGTCCCCAGGGCGCTGGGGCCGCTCTGCAGCACGGAGAGGGTCCCCTGGGCAGCGTGGAGGAGCTGGGTCCTGGTACCTGTGCTGCCTGACATGGGCTGGTGGCTGCTGAAAGGGATTAATTATCCTGATCGACCTGCAGTACAGAGGAGCAGGCCTGTTCATGTCCAGCCTCTTCCCTCTTTGCTTCCCTCTTCCACCTCCCTCCTCTCCAGCACGAAGCTGCACAGTGAAGGCTGATACCAGAATTCCTCTTTTGCAGGCTGCCATAGCCCTTGTGTCTATGAGCTTTGTTGATATGCATCTGAGGCACATTAAAGTGCTTTTAAACCCAGAGGGCTCATCAGGAGATGGGGTGAGCCCGTGGGTGTATCTCCCCCAAAATATCTCCTGGTACCTTCCATCCTCCCTCCCTAATCATGCATTCTGTGTTCTCTCCACGAGCTTCCTGATGCTCCAGGAAACTTCTAACCATTTGTGCATCCTAGTCATGTTACAGGCACGTTCCTTCCCAATGTTTATTAACCCTTATTTCCTCTGGTGGGAAGTAGAGGAGGGAATCACAAAATCATCAGGGTTGGAAGAGACCTTCAAGAATCTCTGTCAATAAGGATGGGTCTCCTGACTGGGGGATTTCACTTGGATTAGAGCATGGCCTCCCCTTTAATCTTTTCTGTACAGATGTGTTGGCCTATGACTAAATTCTATCCTGAAGTTACTTTAAAAAAGCCCTACGTTGTGACACATGGATATGTGCAAGTATCACAGGGAGATATATATATATACATATATATACATATATACACACACATAAATAAATAAATAAATATATATATAAATAAAAATTTATAATGGCATCCTAGCAGCTTAGGAAGTGATTAGTTTACTTTTGTGCCAGTGTTTTTGCCAGTGTGGAGTGGGAGTTCTTGCTGACATGTGCTGGAGCCCTTCTCCTGCCCTTCAGCTGATGATGGTTAAAAAAAAAACCCACTTTCTTTAGGAGTGTGTCAGAGGAGTTCTGTTTTGAAAAGCTGTTTGCTTTCTTTAAGTCCCTGTGCACATATGTTTTTCTCTTTATGGTCTTAGGTTTCAGCGGTGTTTAAACCTCATTTTTCAAAACTGAGTTGTTTAGAACCCCAAGTGAGATTATTGTATGAGAAAAGGGAACAGAGTTTATACCCCCCACAACAGTGTCCTCTCTTTACCACTTTTGCCCTGTTAACTTTCTAAGGATATTTTTTGAGCTGAAAGCTCAAAATAAGAGAGAGAAATGGATAGAAAACTGTCATGGTCTTTTGTAAACTATGTAAGACTATCCAGATGTGTTAACAGGCTGGTGTAAACCAAGCTCCAGTAATTTTGAAAATGAAAAGCTGTCCATGCATACAGCTCCTAGAAACCTGATCCATCAGTTATTTGTGGGGTTTTGAGCATCTGAAGCGATTTCCTAATTTTGCAGGAGACTTGGTGTGCAATTGAGGGCTGAGCGCTTCCTCTCTACCTTGCTGACTGCCTCTTGTAGAGCACCAGGAGCAGCAGTCCAGGAGAGCTGTGTGAGCACATGCTCTGGCTCAGAAGCGGTGTTTGGATGGAGTTAATCCTGCTGGGGGGCAGCGGGAGGCCTTGTACAGCCTTTGGAAATTTCTTTCAAGCTGCTCTGGGCTCTGTTGGCTCGATGCAGCCAGGCTTGTTTCACGTAGGAGTTGAGCTGAGCGCTGCTGGAAGCCATGGCCATGTTTTCCTCCCCAGCCTGGCATTTTGTTTGGTTTCTCACGTTCCCCTGCTTACTCATTTCTCCTCTCAGCTCCTTCCCCCTCTCCTGACTGGCACAGCAGACCCTGCCTGTGGATGGTGCACATCGCTGGGAGTTTGCCCTAGCAACCAGAGAGATCTCCCAAAATAGCTCCTTCCAGGGCTGCAGAGCCTCCCTGAACCTCGGGCCGTGTCTCTGGGCTCTCCCAGGGCACTCAGAGGCTGGAGTTTTGTCTCTGGTGGTGGGATGGGACAGAAATAACCACGAGTGGATTGACTTCGTGCATGGGCGATGCTGTTTGGGACAGGAGAGAAATTCCTGCAGTGTTTTCGTGCTGAGAGGAAATGCCTTTGCAGCCCAAGTGTTCCTCGTGCGTAGCCACGTGTGTGAGTGTGTTTATGGGCTGTGACCGGAGTCACCTGCCTGGGCACAGGTGTGGTGCCAGGCTGGCCGTGCCAGGTCTGGAATTCCCTGCTGGAGAGGCTGCCGTGGCCCCTCAGCCCCTGGAGCAGCCTGGCACCGCAGGTCCCTTCCGAGCCGCTCCAGCAGGGCTCTCCTTTCTGGGAACACTTCTGCACAAGTCTCTGCTGCCCTTTGTTTTTGTGAAAGTCAGCACAGGAAATATTTTAAGATTCTTTTGGAGTGTGGCCGTTTTCTTTTCCCTGTCTGTCCAGTCTAAGAAGATTCCTGTGTTTGGGATATCATTGCATTTCCATAGCACTGTGAGATTTATAGGGAAGTGTTCAGTGGTCATCTTCTGCTATGGCAAAGCTTTTTGCAAAGATTATCTTTCCATAGTTTTTGGAGGGCATTCTGCAGCCTGGTGTGTTATTATATCTATCGTTCCTGGTCATCAGCTTCATTTTCCCTCAGATCCTTTCCCCTAGACATCTCCATTTCTGCTATGTTTAAAACTATCCCTTGTAGCTCATGTTTTTTAAAAATCTTTCCCTAAATGTTTTTTGCTCTTGATGCCAACTCAAAATGAGAAATTTTAAATACCTTGACTTCACCCCTGCGTTTTATGCATAGCTTTTACCATTTGCAGTTGCACTGAAAGTGTAAATACTCTTCCTGTAAAACGTGAAATTATCCCAAATGTTCTCAGTGTGCTTGAGTTTAAGACAGCTTTTAGATGATAGAAAGAATGATGAGTTTATGCTTTTCTCTTTGATGGGATAGGTGTGGGTCAGAAGAGCATCTGCTCTGGGGAGCTGAGGAAAGGAGACAATTCTGTGGTTCCAAGGGCTCTGCTGGTTTGATCAGGCTGTACCACACAGGCTTCTTGTACTCCTGGCAAAACTAAAATGTGCCTTTAACACCATCTGCTTGTTTATCTGTCTCTACTCCTTTCTGATACAGCTGCGACCTGTTTGAAATAGAAATCCAACCCAAAGCCCAGAAGGGAATGAAAACAGTGGCAGGTAATTGAGTTTTAATGTGTGATGACATGCAAGATGTAGGTTCTCAGGGGCCAGAAGTTATGTAGATTGTTGGTGTAAGGAGGCAGAGGACAGCCCAGATTAAGGTGGGGGCACAGGCATTGGTGTGTTTGTATGTGGGAGAGAAGAAGCCATCAGCTGTAATATTTACACTCAATTACCCAGGGAAGGTTTGTAATTACTTGTGTTCTCTGGAGCATTCTGTATTCTCCAGCAGATTCCTGCCATATGTGTTTGCTTGCCAGAAGTTTATATACATTTTCTGCCTTTCCTTCCAAACAATGTAACATTTATTAGGAGTTTCAAGAGTTGTTGTTTGAAGGGGGGAAAAAACTCACACAAAGCTGTGCTCTGGCACTGTACCGTGGCTGTGTGCGCAGAGTGTATCACATGGGAGGGTAAAAAGTGGTGGATGCACCAAAGCACTGTGGACTCGTCCTAAAACCCATGGAAATCTCCTCCTAAGGGCTGTTCCTGATGCCTTGGGGTGGTTACTGTGGCAGATTTTAGCCCTTAACCCTGCCCTACACCACGAGGAGAAAATAAGGCTCCTGTTTGTAAAGCGGTGTTGCACACATCGTGATGGGCCCTTCGGAGCCCCATCCCTGCCTGTCTCTCGGGAAGGGATGGAAGGTGCTTTGGTGCCCCACAGCCAGAGCTGGCGGTGGGATTCAGCCTGGGCAGAGCCTGCAGAGGCAGGGTTGTGTTGTCCCTGAGCCCTGGGGCTCCATGGGGACCCACGGAGCTGCATCTCCCCTCCCTGGGCATCCTGTCCCTGCAGGGCTCCGGGGGCTCTTCCCAGCAGCATTCCCTGAGATGGGGACAGTGTCCCCGAAGGAGAATGTCCCAAAATGTGAAACGTTCTGCTTGGGGAGAAGTTGCTGTGGTTTTGTGCTGTGTTTGCAGCCCCATGAACAACAGGCAGGCAAGCTCTGCTGGACACAAGGATGGACCCGTGGAGGAACCTGCAGTGCTCTGGCACTGTTTGCCATGCTCACCTTTTTCTTCCTTTCCCTGGAATTACTTATGCTTGATTGTTGCAATTGATTGCAATTGTGAGAGCTAATTTTAGTGCATAAATTTTACACTGGAAGCCTGCCAAGTGTTTGTGTAATGGAGGAGAACCACTGCACGGGATTTGGTGTGGGGTGTGCTTGTCTTCCTTTCTCCAGCCAAAGATCAGCAGCCAATCCATGGCCTGATATTTACATACAGGTAGTATTTGTATATAACCAGTTTTGTCCAAAAAGAAAATCCTGCCTCCTGTGGAAACAGAAGAGCAAATTTACGGAGCTGTGATGAGTTCTAAAAACAAGCTGATTTTATTGCCAATGATCAAGTGATCATTGCCTTAGTTTTAAGACAAATAATCGACCCACCAAGTTCACTTTTAAACTCTGATGGAACAGAGAGTAAATAGCGTTGTTCCAACCCTAAGAGACAAATCCAATATGTTTAGTGATGAAATTGAAGAGCAGCACATGGGTGTATAGGTCTGGGCCCTTGGAAAATGTCCCAGCCCAGTCCAGTTTCCACAGAAGTTGGTGTCAGGACTTGCAAGGAAGAGATTAGTTGCCACAGGATAAAAATCAAAGCTTTATTTTTGAAATATTAACTCAGAAATAAATTGTGCTTCCTACATCCACATTTTCATATATCCAGGGTTCAGGATACAGTGAAGTTGGGCTGCTTTGTAAGGCTTTCCTCCTTTTCCACCTGCATTTGGCCAGAGAGGAGCAAGAAATGTAAAGGGGTAAAGAGGATGTGAAGAATGGAGTTGTGGTGCGTAAGGCTTTTTGGGACAATTTTTATGTGGATTGAAAATCGATACTAAAATGAAAAGCTCATCTAATAGGTTATTTTTGGTGCTGAAATGATGGGCTCGTTTGTAAGATAAGATACCAGAACTCCGTGGAACTTGTGTTATCTTTCTCCCACGGGTTTTTGGTGTCTCCTCTCGCTTGTTTCTCTTCCTGTCATTCCAGTTGTGATTTATCTCACATGCTTGTTTCAAAATAAGTTATGCTGTCAAGCTGCCATTGTACAAACAATATATATTTGTCCTGGTTATCCTTCCAGAGTTATTTACAGATAGAAGTTCTGGCAAAGTCAGGGACAAGAATGATGACAGGTGGAGGATCCACCTTCTTTGAAGTATCATTTTGCTTTTTTGTGTTTTGGGGCTTTTTCAGTTCAGCTTGGTGCCATATGGGTTTTACTTAAGGACATGGTTTGTCCCTGCAAAAGCATTTTTAAAAATGATGAAACAGATTAAATATGTTCAAGAGAGTTAATTAAAATGCCTTTCAATGGAAAGGGAATGAGAGATTTTTTTTTTTCCAAAATGAAGCTCCAGCCTCGTGAAACATTCTGTATCAGTTGCAAAAGGAGCTTCAGTACATTCCTCTAAAACAAGGGATGAGCCAAGTGCATCTGTGAGGTGTGGGAGTGACATTTCGGAGCCCACTGACAGTCTCATTGTCAAACTAACATCATCTCTCTTTTCCTGGTGCTAACTGAGTGCTCCCCACTTTCCAGGGGCAGAATTGCTCCTTTGGAAAATGCCAGTGGAAGGCATGGACACCTTTGGGCCAGGAGCAAGCTGCCAAATAAAATTAAAAATTAAATTTAAATAGCCTGTCTCCAGGAATGAGCCCTCCTTCCCCAGTCAGAAAGCACTGAAAGGGAAAAGCATGAAGTGTTTTTTGAGCAGTGGGGACTTTCACTGGTGGTTTCTCTATCCAATTTTTCCAGATGCTACAATAATAGCATGGTACACTGGGATGGTGTCCCTCAGCCTCAAGCAGGTGCAATTATCTCCTTCCTTACGGGCGGATTTGCAGGGGTAGAGCACTAGGAAGAGCCCTTTGTTGTCTTGTCTGAATTATGATTGATTGGGGAAGTGAAATGTCGCAGCAGAGAGGACACGGAGCTGCAAGACCTCTCTGCTGTGCCGTCAAGTGAGCAGCAGCTTCCAGCTCCAGCCTGGATTATTTTGTTTACAAGGAAGTGACAGAATGGTAGGATTGTGTAGGTTAGAGGAGCTCTCTGGTCCCACCTCTCTCTCAAGAAGCACTTAGCAGCGTTTTTGTGTGTGTGTGTGTGTATAAACAGAGATCTGGTGCGGATTGCCACCTTCCTGGCTGCTGCTGTGCCGTTCTCGGAGCGGGGCTGTGCCGCCAGGGATGTGCTCAGTGCTCGGGGCTCACAGCCCCACCGCCAAGAAAGACATCACCTGGACTGGAAAAACGTGTCGTGGGAGGAGCAGGTGCAAAGAGTGCGTCTGAGGGGAGAGAGAGGCTGGGCAGGCACTGATAAAATAGTCCTGGTGATGGAGCTGATGGCGTAATCGAAGGCCAGCGCCGTGGACAGGACCAGGAGGCACAAGGAGCGGTAATGAAAGAGAAGCAACACATCAGAGAGGCTGATTTGAAGGCAAAGCTGAAGTGAAGGCAGAGGGGAGGTTTCCCTCTTTGATCTGTTTGATCTGCACCCGCAGAGCTTTGTCGGGGATCTCCCGAGGAGGGGCTCCTCCAGAGGTACCTGGGCGAGGCAGTGCACGTTGCCACTCTGCTCAGCCAGGAGGCATTTCTGCAGGGCTTTGCTGCTCTGCAGAGTTTCCTGTAGAACAGAAACTGAGGAGAAATACCCCAATCCAAGTTTTCCATGAGGAAGGCACGTGGTGTGGGGCAGGCTGGGTGACAGGTGAGGTGAGGAGTGTGCCCACAGTCACTGGTGTCTGCATCAGGTGTAAGCTCTGTTTGAAATAAAAACACTCAGCGCACACTCGAGGGATATTTAAAAAAAATAATTCCTTTCGGAAACTCTTACATGTTCCTAAACTTGGCAGTGCTTGGGTGCCACAGTGCAGTGGGGAGAGGGCACAGGATCAGAGCTGAGTGGAGGGGAAGACAAAGGCTGGGATTGTTGGCTGCTGGGAAAGGGACAGAGGGAGGAAGGGAGGAGGAGGAACGGATGTTGGAAGCTGTGGGTCAGGGGTGAGGGGCTGCAACAGCCACACCTCGGCCTCTGACCACGGGGGCAGAGCCAAACAGCACAGCCAGAGCAGTTCAGGGTGCTGCAAGGGTGGGGAGAAGATGTTTTCCAGAGGAAGAAACAGCTGGGATCACTCCCAGGCATCTTGTAGGTTTTTCTTTTCTTGTAGGGTGATGTCGTGAGTGAAACTCCAGGTTTGTTAATGAGAATGGCTCCCTGTGGGTGTTCGGGTGCTGTGCTCCCAAGGCAAAGTGGGCTGTTCCCCCTGGAAGCCAAAGCAGCACTTTGCCTTAGAGGCTGCTGGGGAAAGCAGAAGGAATTCTTGTGAGCAGCTTTAGTCGTGTTGGTGGAGCATGGCTGGGGCTGAATGTGACCCGCTCGCTGTTTCTCTTGGCATGTTTTCTAGAAAAGAAAAAAAATTAAATCCTTGAGTGTCAGGGTGATTTTTTACAATTACTTTTTAATGCTCCAGAACTGAGTTGCTGTGGGTTTGGGCAGCTAATTTTACTGACACATGTGCACAGCCGTTTGTCTTCATCCTTCCTTTCCTCTCCACGTCCATTCCAGTTGGTGCTCCCTGAGTGGAGCTGCTGCAGAATGAGCCCAGAGCCTCTGCAAGTGCCACTGTTGCCCTGACAGGTGTTTCTCGAGAGCGCTGCCTCCTCCGTGGGCTGCCCCAGGCTTTCTGGGAGCCGGAATCCAGGAATCTGGGCTGATGTTCTCACGGAGATAGAAGTGTCTTGCTGGGGCTTGGACTTGCTAACAGTGACTAAACCATGAGTTGGCAAGAACGTTTCGGAGGTGTGATGTGAGGAAAAGCGGGGTGAGGTAAGAGACAGGTGTTGGGCAAGAGCACAGGGGAGATTCCGCGGGGAAAGAGGTGCCGGGCAGGTGGATGGGAACACAGCCTTCAGCCACGGTGTCAGTGCTAGAGGGAGGAGATGTGACTCAGGAACTGCACACCTATCGCAGGGATGCAGGCCTGTGGGAACAGCGCTCTTGGAATAAATAAGGCAGAAGCGGTTCAGCGCTAATTTATTGTATTTTTTTGTGCAGGAGGTGGGTGTGTTGCTGAGGCACGGGGATGGCTCCGTGGTGGCTCAGTTTGCTGACAAAAGCAGGGACATTGGGTAGGGCACAGGAAGGGCCGTGGGCACCTGGGCCGTGGAGTTTGGGAGATCAGAGGCAGAGAGAACGGGATGGGATGAGTCCCCCTGCCAGCAGTGAGGTATTCCGGGGTGGATCCACCCTCCCAGCCCAGCCACAGGCCTTAGGGCAAGTCACTGGCATAGAGAGGGTGGGTTTTTCCATCCATGCCTGTGTCCATGTTCCTTGTTTTCTCCTCGTTTTGTCCTTCGCCAGCTCTGCTCCTGGGATCTCAGCCCTGGATGGGCTCTTTACCCTTTAGCCTGTCAGACCTGTCACCTCTGAAGCCACCACGGTCCTTGGGAGCATGACACTCCTGGGAGGGACCCCTCGATGGGGCAGGCAGTGTTTCTGGCAGGTGGTTTAGAGGTGGGATGCTGAGGAGATGGAATTCTTGGGAGGTGGGACAGCTATCCCTTCCCACAGCGCTCCCGAGGGGTGGCCTGGTGAGCACCGAGGGGGCCGGACAGTGCACAGCAGCTACGTGACTTTTTTCCCAGATTTGCACAAAGATGGGAGAAGCATTTGGATATGACCTGTTTATAGCCTGAGATAATTTCTGCCCTGGCAAACCCAGGAAGAGATAAAGCAGTGGAGAGCTAAGTGCTAAATCTCTCCTGTACAAATGCTGGGAGCATATGTAATAGGATTGTTGAATTGGAGTTACATGTTTTCCACGATAAGTACTGGCTGATGTTACCGGGCTGCTGCAGCCATGCTTAAATCAGAAAAAGAACTGGGGATTTGCAGCAGTTGTTGGGGATGCTGGGGTTTCCCTGCGAGCTTCCAGAACAGAAAAAGAGAAGAAAAGGCTTTTGTAGATAAGACAAAACAGATCCCTAAGAAGGCTGGAGCTCCCAGGGGAGAAAACATCAGTGCTCTGACCTGAGGGTAGTCAGGTATCACAGATTTTTCTCAGAGAGAGTACAAACTCTTTGTAGATCTTCTAGCTGAATTTCTGTTAGTTTACATGGGAAAATGGATTTTTTTTTTTAGCAACACTTTCATTTGTTTTTCTGCTCACCTTTCAAGTGAATCATTAAAAACTGTGCACATCCCGAGCTCTGTGTTAAACATGTTGTTGAAGTAGAGTTTTAAGCAAGCTAAGCTTAGGAGATGTCAGAGCTGAGCCTCTCTGCCTAATCTGGACGTGGTCTCTTCCCTGTGAGGGTTCTGATGAAGTGTTTAATTACAGGACACCTCCAGCCTCGCCTGCAGCGTTTGGTTCCTGCAGTGCTGGCGGCAGGAGGCTGCCCCCAGAGGGACGCACGGATGGGGAAGAAGAGCAGGCTGTTGCTGTTGCTCTCTGGTTTGGGAAATCTGGGATCTGCTTCTCCTGGGCACTTGCTGGTCTGGTCTGTGCTCGGTCTGGCTCATGGGCCGTGTGTCCATCACTTGTGCTCTTCAGCCTAGCCGGGCAAGGGAGGGAGCTGCTTCGGGGCAGACACCTGTGATGGGGCAGGGGCTGCGAGAAGGATTTTGTGAGCTGGGAGAAGGAGTTGGGCACATGTGGCAGCCGCTGGTGTTCGGTGCAAGTGTCTCTGCTGAGCCTGTCTGTGCTGAGCCCATGGCGGTGGAAGCTCTGCGGCCCTGCCGCATCCCCGGCCCTGCCGCATCCCCTGCCCGGATCGGGGCCAGCACAGCCTCTCCCCGGGGCTTTCCATGCCCTGCCGGGCGTGGTGGAAGGGGAAGCGCCCGGCCCAGCCCTGGGTATCAGCGCAGATTTAATCGTGGCGGAGTGACCGCTCTGCCCGTCATTGAGACTCACGCCAGCAGGAATTAAGACTTCCAGGCTGATCTCCGTATCCTTCACAGGCTAAAACTTCCCAGAAGTGTTGCTAATCTGCTGCTGTCTGCCTGAGCTCCCTACAGACACAGTCCCTCTTCTGCCAAGGCCTCCTGGCTGCGCAAGGTGTGTGGAACGCCCTGTGTTTGTTTAGCTGAGCTTCTGTCTGTTTTCATTCCTGGAAACCCAGCTCTGCTGAGGTAAAGCAGCAACCAGCACCAGAAACAGAATGTTCTGGGTTGGAAGGGACCCGAAATCCCATCTTGTTCCACTCCCCTGCCACAGGCAGGGACATATTCCATAGACCAGGTTGCTCCAAGCCCCGTCCAGCCTGCCTGCTTGGACAATCTCTCCCTATGCCTCCCAGACTTCCTCTCCTTGCTTTCATCCTCTGTAGGCTCCTTTTTTGTGTTTGAATTTTTTCAGGAGCTCCTTGTTTGTCCACACAGGTCTCCTGGAGTTCTTACTTGTCCTCCTGCTTGGAGGAGGTGAGCCTTGAGTATTAACCAGGTTTCACGGGCTCTTCCATCCAGGGCTTTATCCTCTGGGACTCCTCCAAGCAGATCTCTGAAAAACTTCCTACATCCAGTTGTTTACTTTTGGATGAAAATCCTCTTTTGCTGGCTGCGCCTTTTCTTCCCTGTGACATCTCGGAGTCATATTTTACCTGCCGTAAAAACCAGGGAAATGCTGCTATTTCTGTGTGTGGCTTGCTGGGAGAGGGGAGGTGTAGCTGTGCATCTGTGACCCCAAATCCCTGCTGGGGTAACTGCTGTCCCTGCAGGGCACGTGGGTGGTGGAACTGGTGCTGGGTTTGACGGATCCTTGCGGAGCAGCACCAGCTTGGGAGTTTTTGTCTGAGCGCTGCTGCACGGGGCAGTTCTGTGGGATTGGGGCTGTTCGCTCTTGGCAGCTCCCTGCTCTCTTTCCCAGCTCTTGGCCGTGGCTGCTGGCTTGTCAACCGGCAAAAGACCATTCCCGTGGAATCGCGGATGGATAAAACAGCGGCGGGTGTTCAGCTGGGCGGCTGTTCAGAGAGCAGGTGTTTCCTCCCGGGGTTTAAGTTACCGAATTCATCAGGACATTTCAACTTCTTGCATTTTAAATTCCCTGAGCCCAAAGAACAAAGTCATTTTCTCAGCTTTGGAGGCTGACATCTGCTTACAAGGATTACGTGTGTTCCTGGAGCAGTGGGCACAGATTTTCTTTGTGGAAAGGGATATATTGGAGAGAGTATTAAACCCCAGTACAAGTTCCTGCTCTGGAATGGAAATTGCTGTGCAGGTTTGGAGCGAGGCATGTTGGAGCCTGCTTATTTATTTGGCAGATGTCTGATGATGTTACATCATCCGCAGCCCTTGGAGCTGCGAGGGCTCTGGAGCGCTCGGTGTGTCGGGGTGGGCTGGATGGCCACGGCAAGCTCTACTCTCCCCGCTTTCCTGGTGTGGAAAAACAGCCATTCCCAATCAGGAGCCGTCAGCAAGCTCTGCCTCCAGCAAATCCGTGTCCTGGGGTGATGGGAAGCGCTGGTCAGGGAGAAGACCCATGGGAAATCTCTGCTGGATGATGCTCAGGAGCTGTCAATCCAGTCATGTCTCCAATCTCTGAGCAGTGCGTAGGGATGGTGTTTGCTGGGAATAAGTGACCTTTTACTACTTCAGTTGTGCAGGCCTTCTAGAGGTTTATTTTTTGAATACGTTCTGTTTTGCTACCTTAAACCTCTGCCAGTGCTTCCAGGTTATTGTTCTGTGAGATCCACACTAACCCCGAGCATAATTTTGCTGAGAGCGTGCAACTGGGAGCCAAGCTTTCTGTAAAACTGCAGATCAATAGCAGTGGTACAATTAGCTGAACCCAAGTCCTGTGGAAAGAGTTGCTTCAGAAGAAGTAAATGCTGCCTGCAGCCCTCAGTGCCTGGAGCTGACTGACCGCAGACTGAAGGGAAACAGCCTTAATTGGCTTTTGTGGCTCTGGCCAGACAGAAACAGCAACAAATAATGAGAAGCAATTTGGATTTGAATTATTCTCCCCACACTGTATTAATAGGTCGAGGTGTTGCTAGTGATAAAAGTCTGGCTGCTGAATTTTGGCCAAGGTGTTTTGCAGAGGGTCAGGCAGCTGAACACCAGCTCTGTGCATCCTCATGCTTGAAGCTGACCTTTTAATCTTCCTTTCTCATTCCAGGAGCTACGTGGGACAACCAATGTTTCCCTGCCGTCCTGTTCACTGCTGTGACACCCTCATGTGAGTAAGGACTGGGGTGGATTTGGTGAAGGTGTGTGTTTGCAGCTCCTGCCCACCCTCCTGCTGCTCTGCTCATCATCCAACCCTGGGGGAGAGCCCCCCAGCCTGCCGAGCAGATGGAGTGGTCTCTCAGGAGTAAAAATGTTAAGGCTTCTGCGAGATGCACAGGGAACTGTTTATATGAGAGCCCATGCCAGCAGCTGTGTGTTTTATCCGAGCAAGCATGTCCAGGAATGTTTACAGAAGCACGGCAGCGCTAAATCGGGACAGTTGGTCACTAATCTTTGCAAAGATACAAAACTGATTAAATAAAAAGATTGCCCCGAGGCATGCTGTAAGTTGCGATATAAGTGTGACCCGAGCTTTTTAAAGGCTCCTCTCCGGCCCCTGCTCCTCCCCACACTTCCTCTGTGTGGTCACTCCAAATTGCTGCCAGCTGGCCCATCTGTCCTGTGTGGGGCTGTGCTGCTTCTCACTTTTGACCTCTCCAAGAGACAGACAAAATCTGTGGCTTGAGCAAGTCTTTGAATTTGCAGCCAGCCTGAGAGCGGGAAGGAGGGATACAGGGAGTTCAAACTGCACAGGGAAGAGATTCTGTTCTTCAGTGCCTCACTGCTGACCACAGACCCCACTGTGCCCATAAATGAGTCTGAGTCTTTTTGCCTCTTGTGTTTGAGGTTTTCTTGCCTCTGTGTTGCCTTCTACCCTTGTTTCAGACATCAGGTTATGGTATGTTTCCAGCTAGACAAATATGAGCTGTTTTTTTTGTTCCAGGGTAAGTTTTTTTTTCCAGCCGAGTGGTTTTGTAGTGTGGTGCCTTCACAGAGACAAAAACAGAACAGAAAAACATGAATTTGAAAAATGTCAGCATTGTAAAGAAAGAAGAATGAAACCAGAAGACTGCTATATCATCAGACTGAATGCGCTAGTGTGTGAACATGTGGCAAGGCAGTCAGTTAACAGAAAAGGATAGTGGAATTGGGTGATATTTCCCGTCTCCCCAGAGTGAAAGCACATGTGCTTTACAATGGATAATGAAATGTTATGGTTTTTATGTCTAATACGTTAATTCTGCCAGGGCAGTAATCCCGAGGTTCCAATCCACATTTAAGTTGGAAAGATATGCACAGGCTTTTAGTGAGGACATAAACTACAGTGCATTTAAGGCAAAATAACAGAAAACTGGGAGAGGTTTCCACTCTCTCTTCCCTTCTCTCCCACTGTATCGTATCAAATATTGACTCATGCCACAGGGGCTGCTGCCCTGAAGCCTGGTGCTTCTTCCATGGCAAGCACAGAAGTTAACTCCCTCTTTTTTTTTTTTTTTTAAATTTTTTGGAAGGGAGATACCATGTGTGATGTTTTTGTGCTTGCGTGTGGCTTGGGTTTTGTTAAGAGCAAGTCTCGAGCACTTGTAGCTTGAAACACCAGCAAGGGCCAGTGGCTGTGGATCAGAGCAAGGGACTGATCAGAGTATAACCCGTGTGTTGTGCACCTGCTTAGCCCTAATCCAGTCCCAATTCCCTCCTGTCCATCCCTGCCAGGGGGTGGAGATGTGGTTCTGAGTCTGAGCTGTCCTTTCGATCAGGGCCAGGTGCTGCCGCTCCCCTCCTGCAGCAGCACCGAGGCTTTGCTCAGTGCACAGGGCGCATGGTCAGGGAGCCAAAATGGCCAGAAAATAAAACTGGGGTGCTTTGGCCAGCTGTGTTTTGGGAGCCAGGTTGCTGAAAGAGGTGGGGATACAGAGGCAGGATGTGGCTGCCCTGGTGTGGTCATTTTTGGAGAGGTCTGAGAAGGAAGGAGGTGTCTTGCAGCCTGTTTGGCTCTCTCGTGGTCCCAGCAGTGTCACCAGAACACTTCACTCCAAAGCCCAGTGATAGATGGGCACCCTTGGTTTGACCCTTCCTTGCCAGCTGTGAGGCTGTGCTGCTTTGCTGTGGGTTTTAGAGCTTCTCCAGCGTGTGTCCTGCAGGGTGATGTCCCAGGAGACAGCTGCTTTGGGGACCAGGGTGGAGAGGGAGGAAGAGGAGGCCTCTCCCTGGAGAGGCTCTGGAGCACCGGTGCTGTGGGATCCCCTGATGGGGAGAGTGCAGGAGCCCTGAGGCCTTTGGGGCTTTTATTCTGCTTTTCCGGGGGGCTCTCCAGGACTTTGATCTGTGGCTGATGCAGGAGGCTCTGTCCTTGGTGTGTTGCTGAAATGGGAGAGGAGATGGATGCTCACACCCTCTGTGCTGGCCTCGAGCTCGAGGGAGCTCAGCCGGGTTCTGCAGAGCCCCAAAATGCAGAACATGGTTATTTAGGTTTGAGGAGTTCCCTTATCTGCCCTGAGTGTGGCTGCAGTGGGGGAAGTGGGCCAGGCTATAAAAGTCTTTTTTCCAAGTGACCAAGCCCAGCATTCTTGACACGCTTCAGCTCACGATCCCCCAGTTCTGCTTTTGGGCACTTAATGCAGTGATGAAACTGAGCTATTTTGTTGCTCTGCAGTGTATTTTTGTGTTCTCCCAGCCTATTTATTGCCACTTTAATACATCTCCACCATTATCCATCCCATGCACTGTGTATTAATCATGTCTGTGTGCGTGTGTGCGGGGAATAGAATAAGGGGAAAATAGCTTTGGTCACACAGACTTATGCAGAGGAGGATCTGCCCTGATATCTCCCCGAGCTTCTTAGAGCTGGAGCAGTGACAGCAGGCAGCATTGGAGTCCACCTCCCAAATGTTGTGTTTAATCCCAAATCAGGCTTTAGCATGCAAGTAACAGACAAATACTGAAAAGCCTCATAAGAAGTAGGAGGAACAGGCAGGACTTTAAAAAAAAAGTACAAATGAGGAAAAGTAATCAGCAGTTCTGGAACCATTATGATTTTCAGAACGTGAGGCTTTTGCCAGTGAGATGGACCAGGTCTCTGCCCTTGAGCTTTCTTAAACAGTTAATCTGTGTATGACCTCTCAGTCTTAGGGATCACTCAGAGAAATTATGGATCTCTGAGCCTTCAGTCTCACATTTGTGTGAGTAAAAAGGCAAGGTCACGTAGCAGTGGTATTAGAAGCTGGAGGCTCAGACTGGAAAACCTCCAAGGACAGAGCCTGCCCAATCGCTCCTGAGAACCTTATCCCACTTCCCTTTTTGCCATGAGCATCATCATGGTGGAGATGTCACTGCATCCCAAGTGCTCTGCCAGCGATTCCGTGTGCCCACTGAAACACGGTGTGCATGATTTGGCCTGGGCACCACCACTGTGGGTGCCTGACAGAGGCCACAGATGGATGGAAACTGTGCTTGGAGATGAAAGGTTTGTTCCTCGTGAGAGGAGCGCAGTACTGGCAAACAGATACATGGAAATACTGTATGGGATGTTGTGTCATGGCTGTGAATGAGGGGAGGATAAATAGGGGAAGTTGAAAACCAGCATTTACTTTAGTATAAGGTTGTGTTGGTCTTTCAATTAAATAACTTGGTGTGGGTTTTAAAAGGGAAAAAGACCCCTCAGGGCAGCTTAGAACAAGTTAATTGGAAAGGAGAGGCAGGCAAGGCACAAAGACAGAGCAGTGTGGTCAGTCCAGTCGTGCCAGCCCTGTGCGCAGCTGTAATGTTCCTAACCCTGAGTCACCCTGGCACAGTCAGTGCTGGCGGCCCTCTGGGCAGGGGCTGGAGTCCAGATCTCTGCTCACCTTGGAGGGCTTTGGGTTGGGCTGTGAGTGAGGGATCAGGGCCCTCGAGAGTGGTGTTAATGGTGTGGTGCCCGTGCCGTGCTCTGGTCAGGGAGGTTGAAACCAGGTCAGGGCTTCTTTTCGTTGAGGTGACATTGAGAGGAGGTTTGTTGGTTTTTTCTAACCATCTGGCTGTAATAGAAGAAATAAATTGGAGCTTGTTTTCTAAAAATGAGAACATGTGCAGTCAACCAGCATCTTTTATTTTTATGCAGCACATCTAAAATAGACGCGAGTCTGCCTCTTTGGGAGCGTGCATCCGGCACCGAGTCACAGCAGCGTTGGTGCTCCTGCCCTCTTCCTTTCTGCTCCCTCCCCTCACTTCCCTGCTCCCACTGCTTGGCAGCGAGCAGCTGGGGGAGTGACTGGGGTGTGGATGTGCCAGCCAGCCCCACACGGTGCGGGGAAGGCGGCAGTGACGCCAGGCGGCTGTGCGCGGGGGGCTGTGTGCTGCTCCGCTCCCTGCTCCGTTAGGAACCCCTGTGGGAGAAGGAGGGAGCAGGGCCACTTGTGGCCGCCCTCTGGCTCCGGTGAGAGGTGGAATTGGATGCCCAGGGAAGGCTCTGTCTGGACAGGGGAATTGCTGGCGGGTGCTCTCTGCCCTGGCCCTGGAGTTGGGTGGCACTGATGGTCTGTGTGTGAAGCCGTGCGCTCAGTCTGCAAAGGAGCAGGGCTTAGAGGTGTTTCCTTTGGATCTCCTGGGAGTGGAGAGCATTTCCTCTCCCAGTTCCTACCTCCAGCACATGAGCTATTGTGGAATCACAGAGTCATTTAGGCTGGAAAATACCTTCGAGACCATTGAGTCCACCCTGTGCCTGATGCCACCTTGTCCCCAGCCCAGAGCACTGAGTGCCACTTGCAGTCCTTCCTTGGACACCTCCAGGATGGAGACTCCAAACCTCTCTGGGCAAGGCTTCCAACATGAACCTCCTCTGGCACAGCCAAGGCCATTCCCTGTCCTGCTGTCCCTGTTCCGTGGGAGCAGAGCCCGACCCTGCCCCGGCTGCTCCCTCCTGTCCGGGAGCTGTGCAGAGCCACAAGGTCCCCCTGAGCCTCCAATTCCCTCTTTGATGTCCCTTCCCTGTGTTTGGGCAGCTCTGCAGTTGTCCAGGGCAGGGGAACAATCTGCCCAAACTGTCTTTTTATTTCCCATCAGGGCCGTGCAGGAGATGGGGATAATACTTGCCTTGCAGGGGCATTGTGAAAGTTAATTTGCTAATTATTTACAAAGCACATCAGAGTGCTGCTTCAGTTATACACAGGGTTATGATAACATCTAATTAGTAATTCCTCATGATGCTTCATTTTCTTTCTGCCATAAATATTGGCCTAATGTAGGGACAGCCCTGCCTGTGGTTGTCATCTCAGTGCTGGAGAGGGAATAGAAAAGCTGGATTTCGTTAGTAAATGGTCCTTCCTGCCCCCTTCTTCTCCTGTGCTGCCTTACCCACAAAACCATTGTCCCCTTCGGTGAGCTGCTGCCTGCCTGGTGTCCATCAGTGGGACACTGCTTGGGGAGAGCTTATGCCTTCCAGGGAAATCTCAGCTCTCTGGCAAAACCCCTTGCTTTTCCCAGGCTTTGCCATCCTTCCCAGCCTCGCAGCTCTGTGCCCTTGCTGAGCTGGGGCAGGTGAGGGATGACAGGCAGGAAAGGAGGAGCTGCTGTGGGAAGATCTCTGCCCCCCCTTTCTGTGGGATCTGGACCAAGAGCTGGGATAGCAGGGTACAAGATTTTCTCTCTTGAGCTTTTCTCCTTCTTTCTCTCTGCCCGTGTTTGCATCCCATATTGTGCTGTTCTGTTTCATGGTGCGTGTGCAGCATCTCATCTTCGCTTCGGCCAGCGTGGATATGAGATTTCATTCTGTGGTGTGTTGTTTTTCTCTTCTCAAAACAAGTAACACTCAGAGGCCTTTGCTGGTTCTGCTCAGCTGTGAGTGGCTTTGGGCACTTCTGAGGGTGTCAATATCCTGTGTGTTTAATGCTTCAGTGCAGTGAGTCCAAAAGCTTGTGATACCTATTTTTAGCGCTGAAAAGTTTTGACAGCTAAAGTAAACCTACATTATCCATCACTTGACAGCATCGTCACCAGCGTGCAGCTTGTCACTCTCGTTTGGAGCTGATTTTTCCAATGAAATTAAAACTATTGGCAGGGATGTGGTGGAAGTGTGTCAGAACGCAGCATGAAAATGACAGCAGCTACTGCCTAGTTTCAAAGAAATGAGAGGAGGTGTTTGCATTACAAGTCTCAGCTAAAATGCTCCTCCTTGATCCTTCCCCTGGAAAAGGGAAGCAGTCCCTGTTCGGTTAAACTCTGGCTTGTCCCTGTGCCGTGCACAGCCAGGTGGTGTGGGGTACCCCACAAAACCCCCGGTGCCGGGGAGTGCAGAGCTCGTGGTGGCTTTGGGGCCGTGTGTGCATGTTCAGCAGAGCTCTCCCTCTGCAGGGGCTTTCTTGGTGGGTAGAAGCAGGGTTTTTCCGTGGATACTGATCCCATATCCACAGAGGTGTGTGTTGTATCTGGATGGTGCCAGGGGAGAGGAGCAGCCCTGCCTTTGCCCGTGAGGTGACAAACACCAAGTGACAAGACAGCCCCAAGGCTGCCAGGGCTGCAGAAGCCTTTGGACAACTCTCAGGGATGCACAGGGTGCGACTGTTGGGGTGTCTGTGCAGGGCCCAGAGCAGGACTGGATGATCCTTGTGGGTCCCTCCCAGCTCAGGATGTTCTTTGGGTGTCTGCAAGCAGAGTGCCCACGTTGGTGCGAGAGCTGCCAGCCACGAGCAGTGCCATGAAATGCAAACCTTTAATTTTAACTTCTGCTTGGGCCAAAGGTGGTTCCTGCTTCTTGTCATTTGTCTTGGTTTCACAGGCAAAGGTGCCGGCTTGCTGCCAGCATCCACTCCCTGGAGCTCATTAGGAACCTTTTTCAGCTCCCCTTGTAGCCAAACTACAGGGATCAGCTTTCCCAGGAGCTGATATATCTGCTGACCTCTCCAAAGGGAAAAAAACCTCCTGTAATTCATTACCTGACTTCTGTAGAGGCTGAAAGGGAACTATTTGTGATGGAACAATACTTGCCTTTCACAACTCCCTTCCTAATCCCAAATAGAAACATGAGGCTGAGAAAATCTTTCTGATAGCAGGGAGTATGGATACATTCAACCCAGTATAATTTTTCATGGCATTAGTGTTCTGTAATTGCCAGAGGTTGGCTTGCAGGTTTTTATTGGACCAAGTGAAGGCAGGCAGTGTTAAACATCAGTTTGAGGGGGTAGAAGTGATCCTGATGGCGGCGTGATGGTTTTCCATCAGTGCCCTCCTGTGAGGTGCTGCATCACAGAGATCCTGTTGGAAAGCTGAGGTTTTTGAAAGAATAATGCAAGCTAAGTCAATTTTCTCCTTCAGTTTGGTATTGAATATAAGATGGCTTGAGTCAAACTGTCCTCACCTACACAGACACAGCCCTTTGCTCCTGCCAGGTGTGTGAAGCTGCACAGGCACAAGGCGTGGGATTCCAGGGTGAAAGCCAGTGCGTGGCTTGGCCTCATCATCCCAGGGAGCTTTGATGGCCAGACTGTGTTTGTAAGGCTGCAGTTTTTCCAGGATTCCGTGGAAAAGGGCACTAATGTCCCAGTGATGTGTGCCCGGTGCCTGTGAGTGCCGCCAGCTTAGTCTGTGCTTGTGGGATGTTTGGGGAAGCACTGAAGTGGCCGTGGACATCAGCCCCTTGGTGTTCCCCTGGGGATGTTCCTGGCAGGTGATTAGTGGCTGGTGGGCCCCAGGTCGTGTCCTGAAACATGCTCGATCAAAGCAGGGGATAATGACCTCAGGAACTCCACCATGACTTGCAGAAAGCCCCGAGTGGCTCCGCTTGTCTGGATGGTGGCGACAGAACGCTCCTCCGAGGCCACCTGTGTGCACAGGTGAAAAATAAGACAGATACAATCATGAATTTTTGAAGCACCGTGGCTTTGTAAAGTAAGCCTTAGTTAAGGAGATACGGTCTGCAGAGCCCTGTGTGAGCGTGGCAGATGCTCCTCATATCTCACCTTCCTGCTGTGCTCAGGTGAGTCACTGTGCTGAAGTGACTCCCTTTTTTCTGCCCCAAGTGCTAATCCATTGTTAAAATGATATTAACTCATGTGTGCTAATTAGCAGGTGTGCCAGGGTGTGAGAGGCCCAGGATGTTAATTAGGGTTGATAAACACACCTTTATGCAGGATGCAGACCTGGATTGTGTCTGATGGGACTCCCTCTCCCTGCCTTTCACCGCAGAGAAGTGCTGTGTTGTGGGACCTTTCTCCTCTGGGCTCTGTAGTGGGATGTCCATGTCTCAGCTCGATATTTGGGGAGGCTGTGGGCTCCCTGGGATGTTCATAGGATCATTGAGTTGGAAGGGACCCAAAGGAACATCCAGTCCAGCTCCTGGCTCTGCACAGACACCCCAACAATGCCACCCTATGCATCCCTGGGAACATTGTCCCATTGCTCCTGGAGCTCTGGCAGCCTCAGGGCTGTGCCCATTCCCTGGGGAGCCTGGGCAGTGCCCAGCACCTCTGGGGGAAGAACCTTTCCTGATATCCAACCTGACCCTCCCTGGCACAGTACCAGGCATTTCCTGGGTGCTGTCACTTTCCCAGGGAGCTGAGATCGGAGCTGCCTCTCGGGCGGAGCTGCAGCCCCCGGTGAGGTCTGACCTCAGTCTCCTCCAGGCTGGTGGGATTCATCCTGCCCGAAGGATGGAAGGAGAAGAGGCTTTTCCCAGCGGTATCATTACTGTGCTGAGGAGGGGAGGGTCATTTCGTGCCCAGCTGCAGGGCTGAGCTCGTGGCCACTTCTTCCAGCTGCTGGAGGCGACGTTCCCTGCGGCCATGCAGCTCTGGAGCTGGCCTGGCTGTCTCCGTGCCGTTTGGGCAGAATGTGCCAGGCTGTCTCAGAACAGGTTTTGGTAGTCGAGCAGTGATGTTTACAGGAGCTGGCTCGCTCCCGTGGAGGAAGCCCACATCAAAAGGGTGGATCCTGGTGCGTCAGCAGCCTGGAAATGCCTGTTCTCCCCGGAGGGAGCCGACACGCTGGGCCTGGCGCTGCCCACCGGGGCACTGCCCACCTTGGAGGTGTCCGAGGAATGCCCACATGTGGCACTCAGTGCTCTGGGCTGGTGACAAGGTGGACATTGGGCACAGCTTGGACTTGATGGCCTCGGAGGTCTTTTCCAGTGAAATGGTTCTGTGATGTAAAACCCACCTGTGGTCACACCAACGTCTAAAGCTTTCTGCAAGCAGCTCTTGCAGTGGGGGGGGCACATGTGGCTCATGCTTTCCTGGGAATTCTGGCCATGCCAAGGATTTGCTCTGGGTAGCAGGAAGAGATGTCCCACACTGCTGTGGCAGATGGACCTGGCGCTGGAAGGGTGGTGCTGCCTTTTGCCCTCCAAATCTTAAAATCGCTGCAGACAAGCTCTGCTGATCTGCTGTAGTAAGCACCTGTCCCTCCTTTGGAAATGTGATTGCTGTGTCCGTGGGAGCTGTGTGTGCACACCTGTGTGTGGGTACGCTCCGTGTCCGCGTCACGGCGATCCCGCTGCGCTGGGAGCGATCCCGCTGCGCTGGGAGCGATCCCGCTGCGCTGGGAGCGATCCCGCTGCGATGGGAGCGATCCCGCTGCGATGGGAGCGATCCCGCTGCGATGGGAGCGATCCCGCTGCGATGG
This sequence comes from Origma solitaria, assembly GCA_013397895.1. Taxonomy (NCBI): domain Eukaryota; kingdom Metazoa; phylum Chordata; class Aves; order Passeriformes; family Acanthizidae; genus Origma; species Origma solitaria. The sequence continues at coordinate 176,587 of VZRL01003797.1, forward strand.
GAGCGATCCCGCTGCGCTGGGAGCGATCCCGCTGCGATGGGAGCGATCCCGCTGCGATGGGAGCGATCCCGTTGCGCTGGGAGCGATCCCGCTGCGATGGGAGCGATCCCGTTGCGCTGGGAGCGATCCCGCTGCGATGGGAGCGATCCCGCTGCGATGGGAGCGATCCCGCTGCGATGGGAGCGATCCCAGCTGGGCGCTGTGGGAGCCCTGACCTGTTCCAATGGGCTGCAGGTGGCCGTGCCCCAGCGGACCCGGAGGCAGCAGCAGCAGCCCCCGTCACTCTCTGAGTCACTCATGGCTCGCCAAACCTGCTCGTCTGCTCGGGGTTTGTGAGTTCCCAGTGCTGAAAACCTCTCCTGCTTGTTTGTCCCGCGCATGGGAGCTGTTGGTTTGCTCATTCCGGGTTTAAAGTCATCGTAAAGTTGAGGATTGATTGTTCCAATGCTCCCCAGTCCAAACAGAATGTCTGATCCCATCCCTCCTTCAGCCCTTTGTGCTGTCAGGGTGGAGCACTCTGGTGCTCCTGGGGTGTGCCTGTGGTCACGGGGGGATCTCGTGCTGAGTCTCGGTGGATCTGTCGGAAACATCTGAGGCTGCAGGTGCTGAGATGTGAAGTTAAACCCAGCATGATGTTTGAAGTGGGCTCAAACTTGCTGCTCGCTCTTGTTCCTGGTCACGGGGGCTGTAAGGATGACTGTGCCATGTCAAATTGCTTCTCTGATCTCTTGTCCCTGTCCCAAAATAGAAGCATCTCCTCCCCTGCTCTGCCTCAGCACCCACAGCACCCAGGCGTGTGGAGCCCCACAGCCTCAGTCCAGCTGTTAAATCCTTGCAGTCCCACAGCAAAGTGTCCAGCCCTGGCCCAGAACTGGGCTCCCGCATGTCTCTTTTGCTATTTTATTCTGTTCTTTTCCTGATGGTTCTGTCCTTTTCCCTGATGGTCACTGCTGGGTTGCAGAAGGTGGGACTGCAAGAGTATGGTTATTGCTCAATACTGGGTATTTGTGAAGTGTCATGCTGACTTGTAAATGTTAATTTGCTAATTAATTTGATTTCTGCTTGTAAAGAATATTTACTGTGTTGTCTGCTTCATTTCCAGAGCAGTTTCATACCTGTTTTTCTTCTCCCACATTCATGGTGCTGAGGCAAGGTGGGGGAAGTTGGGGGATAAACACAGATGGTTTGGGTTTTGTGTTGGTATTTCTTATTTATAGCAACCATTAGCCAGCCCTGGTCTGGAGGATGCTGCTGCTCAAATCTTAATCCAGAGACAGTTATGTGGAAGTAGGGAATTAAGTAAAACCAGATCTATGCGTAATTTTTAATTCCCTGGAGTTGCTGATCCTGGAAACCCTTCTGCACCTGTGAGGAGCTCGGTGGGAGCAGCTGCTGGTGCGTTTTTTATGCGTCCTCTCCAGAAGCACCATCCAGATATGTACCTAGGGAAACCCTCGGGGACGTGAGGGAGTCGAGGGCAGCAGCAAAAGGTGCAGAGTGGGTCAGAATTTCTGTTTTGTGTCTTGCTGCTGAGCTGCTCCCTGCAAACACGGTGCATGGGGAAGGGACCGTGGAGCTGTGCTCTCGGAATGCAGCAGCGAGTCGCTCTGTGGGCTGGATGGGGATTTAGTTCTTGGCTCTCCCCAGCGCTGGTGAGTTAAAGTCACCCTGGAGGGATGTCCTTAGGAATTCAGATTTCAGGAGCTGGCAGGGTTGAGTGGCAGCTCGTCTGAAGGCTGTGACGGGAGGAATTAATCAGGAGAGGGAGGGAGGAAGAGAAGGAGGGAGGGAGGAAGGGAGGGATGGCAAAACCCCAAACCTTCAAACACACCCAATTGACCCATCTCATCTTAGCGTGCAACTTCACAAGTTACACCCACTCCGAAGCAGGAGGGGAATGAAACGCTGGCGCTTCCTCCTTTCTGGTACCGGCAGCTGGGGCTTGGGAAGCACAAGAGGCAAAGATGTTTGTGCTGTTGATGATGAGCGGTAAGAGCTTCGCAGGCTCAGGAACTCTGCCTGCCTGCTGTGAGCCGGGCGGGGGGAGCGGGAGCAGCTGGGGCTGGGATAAAGCTGGGAAAATGTGTTTGGGGTGTCTGACGCTGTGTGTCCGGGAAGGCTTTCCTCTCCCAATCCCCGTCTTTCCCCAGCGTGGAGAGAGGTGTTGCTTTCTCTGAGTTGTGTTTAGTTGGGTTGTCAAGGGCTGTTTGCCTTTCCAGGGTTTGCACCGCTCGCCCAGACACCGAGGGCTGAAAGTGATTGAATGGGAGCTGGGGACTTCATAGCTGAATTCCCTCGGAGAGAAAATGTAGTATCGTGTTACTGACTGGAGATGTTCCCTTCTCCAGCTGTCTGGCTGTATTTTCCGTAATTACAGGTTGCCATGCTCTTTAATTGTTGAAAATGAGCCCCGTGAAAGGTTTCAACTTGAATCCAGCTCTGCTGGGTGTCTCTGCGAGGTGGGGAGGGCTGGGAGGCTGCAGGGGCAGTGCTGCTCAGCGAGGGCAAGGCTGGGCTGGGGGGTCTCACTGCCCAAGGATTTGGGAATGCTGCAGAGCCAGGACCGGGGGAACCTCCTCCGTACAGAGCCGCTCATTTTCCTCCTGGTTCCTTCAGCGATCGCTTATCAAGTTATTTAATATCCCGGGCGCTATCTCTGAATCTAAATTGCCTAATTCTTGGGTTGGTGACAGGAAATGTGAGCACAGAGCCCTGGCTCTGCAATTACTGTGACTAAGCATCAGGCTGAGCACCAGCGGCAGCGATGTGTCCCGGCCCCGCGCTCTGGGGTGAGCTCCCCATCCTGTCCCGGCTCCCCACCCCGACCTGCTGTCCCCATTCCCGGTGGGAATGTCAGGGATGGCTCCGCTTCCCGAGGGACACGGGCTTGCCTTCCCACGGGCAGGGTTCAGCCCTGACTCAGAGCTGTGCAACCCATCAGCCATGAGTAATCCTCCGGGGCAGAGGCACAGGATAATGCATACCTTTTTCGGGGAATTAAGTCACTCTGGAGCTGTTGGAAATGTGCTTTCACAGTTTTGTTTCATACACCAGAGCCCTGTTGCTGGGCTGGCTGCGAGTTCCTTGGATGGTGTTTTAATATTGCAGGAGGGATTTACATTTCCACACGTGATCGGTGCTGTGGAACGAAGCGAGCAGGTTTGGTGGGTGTTGCTGGCTTGCCTGTTTTCCCCCATCCTTTCGGAGTTAAAAGTGATCTGTGCATTATGGAAAAGGTGTGGAAAACTGCTGTGCTAAGCATGGCACATGGAGCTGAGGATCAGGTGCCAAAATGTGGCAGGCCTGGTTACGCTTCCCGGGGAACTTGCTCTTTAAAGGGTGCCTGTCTGGTTTCTAACTTGTTTTGAGGCAGAAATGCTTTATTTTTCCAAAGTGCCTGACAGAAAAAATTCTGCCAAACCGCAAATTTGCATCATTTAAGCGTTTGCTTGAGCTTTATGCTTTTGCTCTGGGAAATCAGTGGTAGGATTCCTGCTGGAATTGGTGTCGAGGAGAGGCATTGATTTTGCAGTGGCAGTGAGTCTATTAGGCATCAGTGTTTGGAGCAGACTCGTTTATCTCTAATGAAGTTACACACTGTGGCTTGAGCTGTCGGTAATGGTTGTTTGGAAATGAAGCCCAGGAAAACAGAGCTAGTTTCCTGCAGGTTCAGTGACCTGGACTGGTCCAGGGAATGCCTGGGAATCCTCCTGACAGGAGTTGGGGCAGGAATGGGAGCTCTTGGGACAACAGGATGACTTGGGTCTAAACTACATCAAGGCCCTGTGGTGCAGGGCAGCAGCGAGACCTCATTGCTTCCCCTGTGGCTCTGAGGAGTTCCCCAGCCCGGGTCTTCTCTCACGTCCTGAGGGTTATTAGCTCAAAAATTAAAGGGTTTTTGGTGGGGGACAAAAAAAGGCTGCTAGAATAAATTACCAGCTTCTAAATAATTAATTATAAAGAAAAATCCAGTGCAAAAGTAATGGGGGCATCGAATCTTTACAAGAATTCATCAAGAAACAGGACGAGTCTCTACTGATGTGTCTTCCTTGGTATTATTTCGTTAAACTGGCGACTGTGTGGAGCGTTGCAGGGAGTTTTATGGCCCAGTAATCCATTGCTGGATGAGGGGAATACATTATTTATAGATTAGAGTGTTTTAACATCCTCGCACGGGGTTGTTTAAGGAGGTCAGAACGCAGAGCAGTGGAAATGGGATTAGCCCAGCTGTGCCACAAGCAGTGCAAAAGCAGGGGGTGAAAGGGGAAGTTTTCACATAAATGTTTATGTTTTTATTGTGCCTCACAAGGCATAGGTCACGTAAGATTTAGGGGTTTCTGGAACCAGAATGTAGTTTTTATTGGTTGTGACATCTCAGATTGTAAGTGAGCTGGAAACAGACACAAACATCCTTTTCCCTGGTTCAGCAGGTTCGCTCCCGGCAGCTTGTGTGCGCTCCCGGTGGGATGGAGGCAGAGTCCTTGAGGAAGGGGAGCGTTGGTGAGAACTGCAGCCCCTCCTGCCTTGCAGGGGAAGCTGCTGTGTGGTTCCACGTGTGGAGCCTTTCTGCGTGCCCGTGTCCCAGAGGCACGGCCCCGTGCGCCGCTGCTGTGGCTGGCAGACAGGTACTTGATTCACTGCAGAGTGCTTTTAGTGTAATTGCTTTTGGAGGCTTCCAATTAGGCTTTCCATGAGAGTTGGGATGTGATGTTCTCAGGCAGCTTGAAAAGCCCTTGTGAAGCCAGGCAGAGGAGTGATCTGGGCAGGGGAAAGGGTTCCCATCGGCAGGGCGTGCATCCACAGACCTGCAGGCTGAGCCCAGGGAAAGCTCTGCCAGCTCTGGTCCTGGGAAGGGGTCTGCTCCTGGTTTGCCTCAGGGATCACCGTGCTCTCGCTGCTGCCAGCGCCCAGAGCAGTTCCACTCTGCTCTCTGCCTTCGGTAGTGTTCCCAGTGTCGAGCTCAGGAAACAGCAGTGCTTCAGCTCTGGCACTTTCTAGTAGTGTCTAGACAGACGTCCCACGGTGGGACTCGATGGTCTTATAGAGGTCTTAACAATTCTGTGATTCCGTGGTTCTAGAGTATGGGGTAACAAAGAGCTCAGACTCCTGGTGATGTTCACAGAGTTTAGCAAATGGCCAAGCATTCCCTGGGCTGCAGGAGCTGTGTGCTTGTTGTTAGGAGGAGCATGGAAATGCGCTGCGGTGACGCTTCAGTAAGGCTGGTACGGGATAAATTGCGTCACCTCGCATTGCCAGAGGTGCCCCTGAGTTACAGGGAATGAGCAGCACCTCTGGAAGCTGATTCGGGCTGACCACAAATCACCCTGCACACGTACATCCTGCTGCAAGGGCATGAGTGTCTGCAGGCAGGGACATTGCCCAAAGATCAGCCATTTGGACACAGGAATGTGTGGAAGTCACAATGGGTGTGCCTTTCTGCAGCTCTAAGGAGAAAGAGGGGTGCCAGCGGGCTGCCATGGGACCAGTTGGGTTTATTTCCCAAGAGGCAGAAACATTTATTTTCTTCTGAAAGCTGCTCTGCATTTCTACTTCTGTTTTCTCTTCCAAACAATTTGGAAGCTGTGGGCTCAGTTTCTCCTATGAGGTGCAAGAGAATGCGTCACTTGTTTGAGGGGATGTGATGCTGGGTAATAAGTGCAGAAGCAGCTCTGGAGTAGCAGTGTCTTTATGAAATGGTGTTTTTCCTCTGTGTGTAGGGCAGTGTCCCTTCCTGGTAGTGCTGGAGCTGTTGGGCACCGAGGGTGACCCCTCCAAAGATGAGGCTCCCTGAAGCTGGGCAGAGTAGGGCACAAGGCAGAGCTGCAGCTGCAGGAGCTGGGGAAGTTGCCAGACCTTTCCTGTAGCATTTTGTCCAAAGCCAGAAAGGGGTTTTTGGGTCTCTCAAATAGCAGAAGTTGGAGGGGAAAAGGGAAGTGTGTAAGCTTTGCATTAATTCTTCCACTTCTTTCCTTCTTCCACTGTTTCTGGGAGATGGAGAGAGCCCCTCATGTCAGGTTCTCCCTCCATACCTTACATTGCCCAGTGGCTGCTGAAATACCCTCACAGCAGCTTGGCTTCATGAATTACATTGGAAACCATTGCAGAACTCAGAAATCCCAATGTCCTGACTTTCCCAGGTGAGCAAACAGCCCTCTGTGCTCCCAGTCCAGTCCCTCCAACAGGGAAAACAAAGAGCCTGCTGCTGTCTGCTTCCCAGCTGGGAGCTGCTTTGCTCTCATTTGCATTTACCTGGGTGGGGAAGGTGTGTTCAGAGTGTGCCCCGGGCCCTCAGACACTGAAACGGAGACAAAGACTCCCCATTGCGCAAGGCCACTGCTGGGCAGGGAGCTGGGGAAGGGAGCTGGGAAGGGAGCTGGGAAGGGAGCTGGTGATGGAGCTGGAATGGAGCCT
>VZRL01003797.1:183104-297200 GCA_013397895.1 Origma solitaria
GGAGCTGGGGATGGAGCTGGGGATGGAACTGGGGATGGAGCTGGGAAGGGAGCTGGAAATGGAACTGGAAAAGGGAGCTGGGGATGGAGCTGGGAAGGGAGCTGGAAAAGGGAGCAGCTGGGTGCAGCCATCTCACAGAAGCACAGAACCTTTTAGGCTGGAAAAGACCTCTGAGATCACGGAGTCCAAGTGATCCCCACCTTGTCAGGCAGACCAGAGCATTGAGGGCCACGTCCAGGTGTTCCCTAGGACACCTCCAGGGATGGGGATTCCATTTCTCGCCCATGCCTTGTTTGCGCAGGAGCACTGGCACAACCTGGAAGAGCCAAGCAGAGGTTGTGCCTGATCCTGCAGGCTTTCCCCCCTGCCCCTCAGCTGTGCACAGGCTGCTCCTTTCCTTTGCCAGCGTTTTCCCTCCTCTGCTGGTGAGGGATCCCAGGAGCGAGGCCCCTCGCAGGGCAGGGATTGGAGCCCCGAGTGCCCCAGGTTTCGGGGGTATGTGATGGCTCGGGGATGGCTGCAGGTCTGTGCAGTGAACTGAAGTGGGGACTGAAAGCCTTTGTCAGGCATCCCGTGCCTTTTGCTGTGGGTGATGTGTAACACATGCCAAAGGTTGTTTTGATGAAAAATGACTGATGCGCTTTTCTTAGCGGTAACAAGGAGCCCTTTTTTTCTTCCTTTGCAACAATGAAAATCTGGTGTTTTTTCTCTCTGAAGTGGGAGGAAAGTTGCGTTTGTGTTGACTCTCATGGCCCCCCATGGTGAATTAGAGGGTGCTGCTGTACGAGGTGTGAGATGGGCAGCAGAGGCACCAGAAACACACACAGCCAGGGTGTAAGACTCGAGGCACAATCCAGAACTCAATTCGCTTGGAAGTTGCAGGGTAAAATTTATGACAATAAAAAGCCAGTGGGAGCCACTTCCTTGCTGGTTTTTTTTTTTTTCAAATTAATCTTAATGCTTTAGTAACATATGGATGATTGCTTGGTAATCTTTTTCTGGGAAGCACTTTTGTGTGCGTGTGTACTTTGTTGTGGAGTGATAAATCACTGTAATTTACCAGCCTGCTTTTTAAAAATTTGGAAAGTCATGCTGTGTGATGTGCTCCTCTGAGCTGTCATTCCTGGAGGCACCTGAATGAATCCATGACATTTCAGCTCCTGTTTACTGCTTCAAACAGGTCTTTATGCTTGACATGGTTACCTGAGTGTACCTTCAAGTTTAGAGTTTATGGAGAGCTTTTTTTTAAAGGAAATTAAAAGGAATAAGAAATTTTTCAGGAGCTGTAAGATGCAGTCAGTTGTTTCGAGCCACCTGAAGTTGGGAAATTCATATAAATATCCGGAGCTCAATGAAGACTGGGGACCCATTGGGAATATCCCTGGGAGCCCCTGGTCAAGGGCTGTCTGTTCCCCCCGGCTCAGCCAGTGCCTCTCTCCTGAAATGGGTCCTGCAGCCTTTGTGCAGCAGGGGTTGAGGCAAGAGAAGGGCAGAGTTGCACATCCGTGGGGGTGCTCCAACAGCTGAGTCTGTATTTCCAAACAACGTGAAGCAATGCAGGGAATGAGCAGTGACTGTCTGGGGCCATGAGAAACTGCAGTACCCTTGGTTTGTGCTTCTGGGTAAGAGGAAAGAGAGGAACCAGGGCTTTTTTGGGAGCGTGGCTTTGAGAGTAAATCCATCTGCAGGAGCTGCATCCTTGGGAAAAGGGGCTGCATTATTTGGAAATAGAGGTGTTGCAGGGAAGGTGTGCTGGCAGCCTCATGGGGCTTCCCAACTAAGGGAAGCCTCGTGTTTCCCAGTGCCTTACAGCTGTCCTCGCTGGGAGCTCTTTTCCAGGCAGAGGCGTTTGGTTAGGGAGCAGGGAGAGGCTGGCAGTGAACAGGGTAAGGATTTGGGCAGGGTGGCAGTCAGACAGAGGGTCTGGTCTCTCTGAATCTGCTGCAGGGACTGGCATCTCATCAGGTATGCACTGGTTAGTTCTGCTGGAGGCTGACCCACTTAATGCCTGCCAAAAGCCTGGCTCCACTGTTGGATGGCACTGATCTCTGCTCTGGTGGGCAGTGACAGGACCCAGGAAACAGCTGGAACTGTGTCTGGAGGGGTTTGTGTTAGATATCAGGGAAAGACTCTTCCCCAGAGGTGCTGGGCACTGCCCAGGCTCCCCAGGGAATGGGCACAGCCCCGAGGCTGCCACAGCTCCAGGAGCGTTGGGACAGTGCTCTCAGGGATGCCCAGAGGGGATTGTTGGGGTGTCTGTGCAGGGCCAGGGGCTGGGCTCTGATCCTTGTGAGTCCCTTCCCACTCAGGATATTCCATGGTTCTGTGAGGTGCCATGGGAAATGGGAACTGGGGCTGCCCTGCTGCCCGAGGCAGGGCACAGCTTCCCCCACCCGCACCGAACAGAGGGCAGTGAAAGAATTGCCAGTCCCAAGTCTGTGATGACAGGGAAAACAGCTCCAGCTTTGTGTGAGCTCCTGGGCCCAGGATCACATATCCTCGCGTGACTGTGGAGCTCCAGTTTCAGCCCACGCCGAGCTCTCGGATGCAGCTGCAGGATGTACGCAGCAGGGCCCGTGAGCAGCTCCCGAGGTGGTCAGGGTGATGGTGTCTCGCAGGGAAGACACTTCCAAACGTGACCCTTGCGTGTGTGAAGCACAGATGCAACAACCTGCAGACCTGTGGGAAATGTCTCCGTGGAGTACGCTGGTTCTGTGGGCTCAGCAAGGCAGAGCATCAGGGAAATGCATCCTGTGAGGGAAACGGTGACATGCTCCAGCAAGTGTTTGTTTGGTGCTGAGGACAGACGTGCAGGGCAAAAGAGGCTGAAGTCTTTGAAGGAGCCCAGTAAGACCTCAGCTCCTGGATGGCACGTGGTCAGGCAGGCAAAATTGCAAATCAATGTATTAAGAATAACCCCCTGCAGATTAAAATGTGCAGAGCTGCAGGGACAGCCTGAGCAGTGTGTGATTCCAGGCTGTCCCTGTGGCTGCTTTAGGCTGGAGTGAAGCTGGCTCCCTGCTCCCGTGGGCACCGCCACGGGGTGCTCATCCCAGGGTTTGATCATCTGTGTCTGAAATGGCTGCCCAGCCCACGTTCCCCCCGTGGGGTTAGGAGGAGCACAGCTCACCTGGCACTCAGACGAGATTGCAGATATTTAGCTCTTTCAGAGCAATCTTGAACCTGCTCATCAGAGTGTGCATCTCACTTGAAGCCACTCCAGCTGTGCAGAGCTATTTCTGTACAGGAATCCTTTGAAATTTTAATGCACTTTTTGCTCGTTGAACCCCAAAATGAGTCACTTAAGGAAGCAGCAGCAGTTTTTCAAAACCTCTGCCTACCTGTTGCTTCCACTGACTTTTCTGTAACCTGCTTTGGTCCTTGATTATTCACGGGAAAAGTAAAACAGATCCAAGAGAGGACAGGTGTGTCTCAGGAATATGATGGGATTGTTGAGGTGTCCTGTGCAGGGTCAGGAGTTGGATTCAATCCTCATGGGTCCCTTCCAACTCAGGATATTCTGTGGATCTGTGGTTCGAGGTTTTGGCAGCATGTAATACTGCTGAGAAGGAATTAAGGATCAGAACGCTTTCAGCAGGTATACAAAATTACCCTGTTATCAAATTCTTTTTAAAAATAAAATCTGTTTTTGAATACAGGAAGATGAAACCTTGCAGGGGTTGTATTCCTCGCGGGGCTCTTGATTCATTGTCTAAATGGCAATGAAATGTCTTGCCTGGCTCGGTGAGATGTGAGTCACGTCCCCGCGCTGCTCAGAGTTGGGCACAGAAGGGACAGACTTCACGCCTCCCTGGCAGCTCCCGCTTTTCACAACCCCGCTCGCACCAGACGGCACCCAACGTGTTGCCGTGAGCTTGGAAGCGAGATTTCCAGAGGTCTCACAAATTTAATCCGTTTGTGTGGAAGCCTCATCGACCTCCTTCTCTGCTCCCCACTCGTAGGGCTTTCCAAAGCCCAGAGTTCTCGAGCTCCTGGAGCTCTTGGGAGGCTGGAAACAAAAATCATTTTTTATTGCTCAAGCTGTACCAAATTTCACATTTAGAGTCTCTGCTAGTAAAATTGACAGAGCAGTAAGAGGATTATTTTTGTCCAGCCTCTTTTTAAACCTGGTAGAGGAATGCCGGAGGCCAGGGATTCATATTCCACTCTGCCTGACCTACAATTTATAGCAATATTACCCCAAAGTAATGGGGTGGGTCCCACAGGTCTGTGTATCAGCCGCATTCTGGAGGTGCATGTGGCTCCTTTCACTTCATTTTAGAGGCCTTTTCTATGGAGCAAAGTGAGTTTGGGTGTTGTGGTGCTCTGATGAAGTTATATTGTGTTGAGCACAGCCCCTGCTGTCTGAGGAGGTATTTGTCACCCCCAGGTCACCTGCATGGGCACCTCACCTGGGTGAAGAGGCGATCTTTGAGGTCCCTTCCAACCCAAACCATTCTGTGCTTCTGTGATTTATTTCAGTGAGGCAGGAAAGGAGTTTCTCCATCTGTAAAAGGGGATTTGAGGCACAGGGAGATTTCAGGTGCTTGCCTGTGGATCCCTGGAATTAAGCTGAAGAGTGGAGCCCTAATCTAGCACCTTCTCTCTCAGACACAGCTTTTGCTTAAGCGTCACCACCGAATAAACCACTAAAGCTGTCAGGCAGCCGGGGTGCTGCATGCTGGCATTCTTGGCTTGCAATCGAACAGAATCCTCTAGAATTTAACAACTTGGGGATAAAAAAGGGGCCCTCAGCGTTAAATACCCCTGCCCTTCCCTGATAAACATCCCTGCAACGCAAGCTGGAAATGTTGTTGAATAGATGGAAATAAGCAGCGGCACCGAGCACAGGGAAAGCACCGGGGGCACGAGCCCGCCCCGTGTGAGTACGGCAGGTTATTCCGCGCGAATAATGATGGAAAATGGGCCTTCCCCCGGGACAGCTTTGTCTAACCCCAGGTTTATTCAGCAGCACGGAGTGGGATCTGAAATGCCACCTGTTGGCGTGAGCTGTTTCGCTGCGAGTCGTGGATGGAAGGGCTGGGGCTTGCTGATTCTTTCCCTGGCTGAGTGTGATTATCTCAATAGCTGCACTTGAAAGCTGTTATTTAATTTCCATTGTGACACTGTAATAGTGCTCAGAGGATTACGTGTAAATGTGTGTGAGGAGCTTGATCCCTGAGAGCGGGAGGCTTTCAGACCATGTGCCTGGGCTGGGTTATCGGGCTTTCTTACAGAAATTGAGTGGGGTTTTGCCTAAATGACCATTTGTGCCTCAGCTTCTTGTAGACCAGTGCAGATAATCATGTTCTGTGGCTCCCTCTGGTATCAGGGGGGCGGAGGCACATTGGACTCGGCTGTTTTTAGTAAGAGAGCGTTGAAAATATTCTAAATATAACTCTTTGTTAGTCCAATGCAAGATCATTTTAATTTTAAATCAGCAAATATTTCAGCTGGGTTTCCATAACGATTATTAGTTTTTAATTATTTGTGGCATTTTCCCTGATTAAAAATGGAATTTATTACTCTTCTAGCTCTGATTCTATTTACTGACTTGGCAGGTAGCATTGCTCCTGGTTTCTTTCATGCAAGGCACTGTAATCTTGAAAAAGTTGGATGGTTTTTGCATTGATGTTTTTTCACCTGAATGGATTGGGGAAATATTGGTAGAGTTTTGGCGTTTTAAGGCTGGTGTTGCTAACAACATATTAATTGTTGTTGTTTAAGCATCAGATTAGGTTGTGTGACATCAATCAAAACTTCATGGTCAGTCTAGTCCAGGATGTCAATATTTGGTCTCCCATCAGCTAAATCAAGAGTCTGTAGTTAGCTGTCATGATAGTAAATGGGATTTATTCTTATTTATTCTTCTTTATGTGCAAATTTGAACCCATTGTGGTGTACATAAGCTGTTGTGCATCATCTTTTGCTGAATACATCCCCAGAAATTGTCCCAGCAGAGGTGTGCAAGGTCCTTGTGAATTATACCCTTTCTGTAGGATTTATCAACATGTTACAACTGGCACAGCAAAGGCATCAACAAAATTAACAGCATTTTGGTTTTTTAGGTTTATGCTGTTGTTAAGAACCATGATCAGTGTTGTTATTTATCACTTGCCTTAAATACAGGCTACGTTAGGAAACACGCACAGTGGGACATGTTATTTATCTGCTCATAGCACGTGGCATTCTCCTGAATGTTCCCCCAACCTCCCTAATGAATTAATTGGGCAAAATCACCCCTGACAGATAAATAATTCTGTCCTGTTTCATGTGGATGGATCATGTGTAAGCAGAGAAAACCTCCGAGCGGTGTTCCTGTGCGATTCCCAATTCCTAATTCAATTTGCTCTGCAGTCACTGGCAGGTTGGACTGGGAGCTGTCCTGCTGTCTCCATCAATCTTCATCTGAAGATCCCTGGAAAAAGCATGAGCCAGGGGATGTTCACTGGCGATAGCTGAACTAACAACCCTTGCTTCACACCCGTCCCTGCTCCACGCTGGAGTTTTGGGCTAATCCTGCCTGGAATTGTGCAGAACTTTTTACTCTCGGTTAGTTTTGGAAGCAATAAGCCCAGCCCTGCAGGACAGTGCAGAAGTTCAGTCCCGGGAGTGCAGGGGTGGAACCGTCCCTGGGGTCTGCTGGGAGCCAGTTCCCATTCCAGCAGCGCTCAGCTCTCGCAGGATGACATCTCAATGTCTTCCTCCTGAGTGTACAGCACATTTCTGGGGAAGAGAAGAAGATGGATCCTGGAAGTCTTGCATAAACAAATTGCGCTTGGCAGGCGGGATGCTGCCGTGCTCTCGTTACGAGTTCCAGTAAAACGGGCTCTCTGATACAGAAATATCCCAGAACAGAGGCTGGGTCACGAGGAACTGGAGCCAAGGCAGGGCTGTACCTTCTCCCTTTGAAGCACCATCCTGCCTGTGTTTGCATTTTCTGCAGTTTTCCTGATGCATTGACAAAAAAACGTCAGGGTAAGTTTCCTGAAAACAAAGGAGTGAATGAATGAAGTCTTTTTCTCTCTTATTCCTGAAACTGGTTACGGGCTTTTTTTTTTTTCCCTAAGCCTGTTTGGCTGGGCTTTAAAGAGCAAACCCCAAACCCCAGACAATGCAGTAAAGCCAAAAGCCTGGAGCAGGTGTTGCCCACTTGTTCAAACAAGCCCAGGACTCGTTTCCTTTTCAGAACGCAGTTGGAAGTCAGGCCTTGAGGAGGAAAACTAAAATGGAACTATTGAGTGTGAGCTCACAGAGTGGCCCTGTGCCCCAAAATTGTGTATTTATGTGCGGGGCTGTGAGAGGAGCAGGTTGTTAACCCTGCTGGGCTCCTGGGAGCAGGGACATCCTCACACTAAGCCTTCCCAGAGTTCTCCCAGCCTTTTGTTTGTTGGGAGGATCAGCTGCAATCCCTTCCCCTCCCTGTGGCTGCCCCTGGATCCCTGGCAGTGCCCAAGGCCAGGTTGGACAGGGCTTGGAGCAGCCTGGGACAGTGGAAGGTGTCCCTCCCATGGCAGGAGCTGGAATATGATGAGCTTTAAGGTCCCTTCCCACCCAAACCATTCCATGATTCCGTAATTCCGATATTCCAGACCTTGTTGGCTGCCTCGTGGTTTGGGTTTTCCTCACTGTTTCGTGCCTCAACTGAAGCTCAGTTTTTGCGTGCGGCTCTGCCAGACGCGGCTGTTCGAGTCGGCAGCGTTGGCACAGCTTCCTGCCTGCCCACAATGAACTATTCCCAGGAAGGCTTTTCCCCTGGCCCCTGCACCCCTGCACAGCCATCCTGGTGGGGTTTGTGGTGCTCACAGGGCTCTGGGCTGCCCTCCGTGCATGTCTGGCCAGCGTTTGCTGCACCTCCTGTGTGAACTGACACTCGTCCTTCTTCATTTCACCTCCGTGTCCACATCCCATCGGGGCACCTTTCCTTGTCAGGAGCCCTCAGCAAATGCCTGTTCTGCCAGCGGGGCTGGGAAGTTGTTTGCCTTGAAAAGTTCGAGGTGCCCATTGTGTGAAATGTTTCACGAGTCACGTTGGGCTGGGAAAAGGACGTGGTGGGGCAGAGCCTGCAAGCTGGAGCAGAGAGGTGCCCTGCCAGGTGATTATACATTCCTTTTCATGGCTTGTTTGGGTTTTTTAAGAGGCAGAGAATAAGTTCAGGCATGTTCAAGCCTGTGTGAGGAGTGATAATGCAGTGCTTCCCTCCTTTCCCACAGCTGGGCGGAGGGAGGACGTGCCAAACCTCAGCGCCTGGCTCCCTGTGCTCCCAGCGCTGTCCCCTGGGGCTGGGGGGACATGGAGAGGGGCAGGGTGCTCCAGGGCTCTCCCCTGTGCTGCTGCCCAGCGAGGTCGGTCAGACTCCTCAGGTACAGCTTGGCTCAGGGGGAGCGGGGGCGGTGGAAATGGGCCTCAAACCACATTTCCAGCCATCGCTGCAGCAGTTTATTTGTCTCATTTCAAAGCCCTTCCACGGCTGGTTTAAATTACTCCTCCCTCGTGACCTGCTGTGCTGGTGAATGGTCAGGCTAAACAATATCCCGATATTAATTGGTGCTCTGGGATTTTGGGTGATGCTTGGAGGAGCATCACTCTGGTGCTTAACATTAAGTTGCTCTGCAAATGTTTTTATTGTCTTTAAAAGGGATTTACTGCCTGTTTACATAATTATTAATCTAATAATTAAGCCTGAACTGAACCCTGAAAGTTGGTGGGTCTTTGTGAAACGCTGAACAAAGGAAGCCGATCAGGTTTTTGTATCTTTTATAAATATAAGCCTCTGGAACAATCAAACCGACAGAAATCCCACAAAAATGTCCCAGTTAATGGATTTTCTGTTTGCTACACTGTATAGGGTTACAGAAATACTGGTAGCTAATTGCAGCCTTACAGATGGCACCAGGAGGGATGGATTTCTTCAGCCTGTGCTGCCTTCCTTTGGCTCTCTGAAGTTCAGAGCAGTGAGCACTTTTTGCAGAGGAATGGGAGTATTTGGCTGCTTTTTTGGTGCTTTGCTGGAGAATTTCAGGTACTCAAAAAAATTAAACATAAGTTGTTACCAAGGATGTTTTCAGAACTTATTGCTAGTTTCTTTTGAAGGGCACTTTTTAATTTTAATGGGGAAGTGAGGCAGGGGCTGTGACCTAGGGTGGGTGCTGGGAGATGGCAGAGAACTGCCTGAGCTTCCTCCTCCTCCTCCTCTTCCTCACTGGCACTGCTGGCTCTCCTGGGGCAGAGCAGGGAGAAGGGAATGAGGAGGAGGAGAAGGAGCCTTGGAACAGTGGAACAGTCCCTGAGAGGACTGAGTGGAGCTGGCCTGGCTGGTGATGGGGCTGTGGGCCAAAGAAAAGGTGCTAAAAATGACCCCTGAGGAAATGGTGTGTGGTGAAGCCAGAGAAATAGCATCTTGTTTCTCTGAGATTTTTTGCCCTCTGTTCATTGCTTCCTTTGGCCTTCTCAGTGTGGAAGTTTTGTGCGCGAGGCAAAGCAAGAATTGCATTCCCACGGCAATTCAGCAACGTCAGGAGGCAGGCTGAGCTTTCTGGTTCTGCGTGCCACTCAGAGCCTCCTCAGCTCTTTGGGGCTGATGCAGAGCGCACAGAGTGAATGTCCCCTGCTGTCACTGTGGCTCTCGGGTGCTGGAGAGAGCTCTCTGTGCCGCTCGTGTCGCTGCGAGCAGCTGATGTGCAGGGCTTGGCAGCTCCTGTGGGAGGAAAGGCTGGAGTCAGCACTCTGCAGGGAGGGAGAGACACACTGCTCCTTGCCCTGATGGAGCCCAGGGCTCTGCCCAGCCCCAGTGCAGCCCTGCAGGTGGGAGGGCATCGGAAAAACCAGGAGCGTTTGTGTTGCTGTGTCACACCAGCCAAGCAGAGGAGCTTATTTTGAGCTTGGCTTTCTTTGGGACTGAAAAAAAGATGTGTTACTATCAGTCATGTCATAATTTCGCTCCTGCAGCCGTGTTGCAGTGGCCTCTGCAGGCACAGTCAGAGGTCGTGTTCCAGCACAGCAGTGAATACAGCTGTGCTGGCAAATATTTGTAATGGAGATCCGGCCTCAGTGTCGAGGCTGGGCTTTGATTCCTGCGCTGCACAGAGCTGTCCTTCCTCCTTTAATGTACAGGGAATAGCATCTTGAGAAAGGTTTTGTAGGAGTTGATTGAAAACTGTAAATAATAAAGTGCAAAATATGTTTTCTTTTTACCTCCTCCTCTTCTCATGTAGGTATGTCAGCTCTGAAAAGTGGTGGAAAAAGCCTAAGAAAACAAGTAAAGAAGGGAATTGTGTTTGAAATATTTTGATTTCACTCATGGGTGACTTGAAAGGATGTGCAACCCATCAACAATGTGTGATAAGGTGATCTTTTAAGACCAAGACTGTCTTTGATGGCAAAACATCCAGAGATCTCCAGAGCACCTGTAGGGCAGACTCTGTAGTGGAGATCTGAAAAGTTCAAGGTAAAACCCTCTGAACTGGCACAGAGGTTATTGCCTTCCAAAAAGTGATGTAAGGGCTGGTGCTGAACCGCAGAATCTTTGTTTAGCTCTGTTGTAAAGGCATCCTTTGCTTCTCTCTTTTGTCACCTCTTTAAAGGGCTTCCCTTGAAAATGACGGCAGTCACTTTGTCTCTGAGGTGCATCCACTCGCAGGAAATACTCTGCATCCACTGCAGAAAATGAGTTACTGCTTCTGGCCTGGATCTGTAGGACCAGCGTAGAGACGTGGCTGTGGCTGCTGGTGGAGGGGAAGGCATGGGAGAGTCTCCTCTGCTGGTGGCTTTGGCTCAGGAGGGAGGAAAAGCATCTCTCAAGAGGAAATTCCCGCTCCCTGATATTATTTTTGACACCCTTTTGAGTTAAAGTTGCTTTAACCAGCAGCCCAGTGGAGGCTGTGTGCAGGCAGACAAAAACAGTGCTGGGAAGTTATTGGGAAAGGCTGGACTTCACCTCAGCTTGGAGGTGGCTCCGTTGGGGGACAGAAGCCATTCAGGTGAATTCAGGAGCTGTTGGGAGCTCAGTGGGCTGAATAATTCCCTTGTAACACAGGCAAGGTGGCTCTGGTCAGTGTGTCCACAGATACATGGTCTGTGCATCTACTGCAGGGTTTGTTTTCACTGGGCCTGGGAACGATGCCACAGAAAATACCAGTGGCTTTCTCAGCCACTAAAACCATCTACTGCTCTTTAAATGTAAAGAGGAAACTTGTTATTTTCTTCCAAGGCTATTTTGGGCCAATGTGAAACACTGAAATGATGGAGTGGCACTTGCTGCTGCCTTTGAAAATATCAATCACAGGATCATTGAGGTTGGAAAAGACCTCTGTGCCCAATGCCCACCTTGTCACCAGCCCAGAGCACTGAGTGCCATGTCCAGTCGTTAAAGCACTGTGTAGTTTTACAGTGGTTTAGTTTGATGGTGTGCCTGATACTTCACCAACCTGGCGTTTGGAGGAGGCATAGCTGTTGTTTTATGAGAAGTTTGCATTTCTGACACATGCTTTAGAATGCTAAAAAAAATCCCACTTCTTCATACTTCAGCTCAATGTTTTGTTTCTGTGACTATACCCGGCAGTAATTGCATGAAAAGGCAGCGAGAGCCTGGTGCTGAAATATTCCCACCTAGGATTTGGATCATCTCTCCTTGCTCCGTCTCTGGCACTGCTTTTTGAGTTGTTTCCCGGGGAGGGCTGAGCTGGAGCTGTTTTTGGCAGTGTGCTGTGCAGGATGCCAGGAGCTCCCAGCTACAAGCCCCACAGCTGCTCACCTGGCACTGCTGCTGGGCACCGCTCACGGGCAGCTCCTGAGTGCCAGCAGCAACATTCTCCTCTCGCTGACCACACATTGCAGAGCCAGAGGAGACCTGCACTAACTGTGGCGCTGCCAAACTGTGAGGATTAGTTGTTGTTTTTTCCCTATTGCTCAGGATCAGCTTGAGTTTTGGAAGGACTTGGTGCAGCTGTGATCCGTGGGTCTCACCGAGGCTGGTCAGGGGTCCAGGGCAGTGTTCATGCCCTGAGCCAGCCAGCTGGATGCACTGGGGCTGCTCTGCTGCCTCTCTGCTCGTGCTCCATTTGACAGCACTTTTGTTGTTCTGAGCTCCTCCTGGAGTAAAGCCTCCCTTTGGTCATGCTTTTCCTGAAGGTGTCTGCTCTGTGTTAACCTTGGCCATGGTGAGGATAGCACGTGGCATTCCAGATGAGGTCAGTGTCTTCTGCAGCATCAGTCACTCCTGTTTCTGCTGGGCAAGTCCTGCTTGGTGCATCCTTTGATTTACTTTTGCTTTTCTTGGCATTTCTGTCGCACCGGGAGCTCATGGCCCTCTGGGATCAATATAGGACAAAAGGTCTGTTCTGTACTGTGACTTTTTCCAGCTTTGTGACATCAGCACAAGTCACTGGCACATTTCTTTTTTATGTGTTGTCATTGAAAGCATGAAAAAACCTGAGTGAGATAATTCTCTTCTCGGCGCAGCCTCAGTGCAGAGTTTCTTATGCAGATCATAATTCCTGTGCCAGTTTTTGTCATCTTCAGCTCCACTAGTAGTTCCCTAGAACGGTGTCTTCTGCCTTTCCTCCTCTGGAAAATGGGTCATCTTCTTGCAGGGAGCGATCAAGAGTTGCAGGCAGAAATTACTCAATTTCCCATTTCTTCCCGTGTCATTCCCTGTTCCATCTCTCAGCTGTGCTCATTGACAGACAGATGGATACATCACTGCTGGGATCACTTGTCCTCCAGTCGCAGGCAGGATCCTGATCTGCAGGTTTTAATATTAAAATTCTTGCCCATATCCCTGTGGTTGCTTCTCTCATAGTTTTGGGATGCGGATTGAAAGCTGCTGCTGACTGGCACATTTTAAACTCTGAATTTTGCTCCTGATAACCTCAGATGTGGTGAGTCACATGCGTCCCCCCCCATGCGCTGCCTGGAAAAGAAGGAAAGCCTTCATTTCATTTGGAGGCCACACTCAGAGCTGATGGGTATCAGCTCTCCACCCTGAGCTGCCTTAGCCTGGCTTTTGGTCCTTCTGGCTTTTCCTCTCCGAGCATTTGCTGATCCGTCCTTTTTCCGGCTCTGCTCCCTGCCCGCCTCTTCCCAGGGTGGGCACTCAGCCCTGAGCCCCGAGGGTGTCTTCTCCTGGGATTCCCATCCCTCGTGGGTTTTGTCCCCCTTAATTAAAGAAGCAACACCCAACATGTGGCCCTGGTTGTGTGTTCCTCCCTGGGGCAAGAGCCGTGTCAGGAAATGCGACGGACGAGTCGTGACTGAAACCGGTCAGCCCAGATAAACTGAAGCCATCAGGTTCTGTCAGGATGTGCAAGATAAAACCTGAATGCTTAATTTCCCTTCAGCAGTGCCAAGCTGGTACAGCCCAGCGAGCTTTGCATTCGTGGTTTCTCCTTCTCTGCGCTGTGCGATGGTAACGCCCGGCTGGGAACCTGCTCTGCTGCGATAGCAGGAGGTGGGACAGCACCGCTTGGGCTCACCTGCCTCCTCCCAGGCTCTGGTAAGACAGGAGGCAGGATTGCCAGTCGGGTTTTGGGGAACTTGGAGCTCCTTTGGGACCCTTGGGCTCCTTTTTGTTGCCGCCGTTGTCTCCTGCAGCCGCTGTGGGAACGCTCGGAGCAGGCGGAGGGTGGGAGTCCTCTGGAGAGTCCTGGCTTTTGGCCTGGCTGAACGGCTGTCTCGGCATCTTCGCTTGTCCCTGTCCCACCAGAGAACCGTGTCTGTGCTGTCACTGGCATGTCAGGCAATAAGCTTTGATTTTTGGGAAGTTTAGGGTGTTCGGTGCTTGGTTTCTGCCGATTGAACATGGCTTTCCTCCTTGGAGCCCCCCAGTGCTCTCTCACTCTGGGGATGTGGCTGCGTTGGGTGTCTCTGTGTTCCCGGAGAGAGGGGAACTGTGGGGAGCCCGCCAGGCAGGAACCCAGCCCTGCCCGTCTGTGCTGGAGCCGCCAGCCTCTCCGTCCCACCCCAGTGGGATTTCATGAAGGCTGAGTCCTGAGCGGCACTGATTTAAAAGCACGAGCTCACAGAGAGGTCCTGGTGCCAAAACTTGTGCAAGGCATGCTGTCATCTGCAGAGGACATCCTTTGCTTCAACACTTTTCCTTATTATGCTTCCCTCGGGGCCTCAGCACGGAAGTTGTTTTGCTGTCCTTTCTCCTGACTCTGAAGCAGTAATTGAGGTACGTCATACAGGTTTGGTGCTCACTGAGGTTCCTTGTGCTCCCTCAGAAAAAGTGTGACCAAAAAGGGAAAGCTCTGCTGATGGTGCCTTTGCCTGAGTTGTATTTCGCACCCGTTTTTCCGTAGACCTTTGGAATCCCTCCCTAGTACTTAAGTCCGGGTATCTAAAATTAGATACTTCATATCTCAGGCACCATCTTAATGATCTGTGTGAGGTCTTTGGCATTGCTTGAAAATCAGATTACTTACCTCAATGCTTAAGTGAGGACATACACTAAGCACTTCCTCTCCAATTCCCCCTACCCCAATTATTGCCCTTAATTTTTTTCCACAACATTTTAATCCTTCACATCCTGTCTCCTCGGTCACTCAAGCCAAGGGTTTTAGTTTTTATTGCTGGAGCCTGTGGTGCTGGGTGGTTCTTCCGTGCAGGCAGGGTCTCACTCCTTGGCTGTACAGTGAGAGCTCTCACAGATCCATTTGGAGCTCTGTGTCCTGGCTGGAACATTTTCTTGTTACTTCTAAATCTTTTTAGTGCATTTGGCACGTCCCACCCTTGCTTCGTATCAGCAGTTCTCTGCTCATTTGCCACAAGGAGAAAGTCCTTTCTAAGTGAAGTGTAATAACAATAACATAGAACCTAAAGGTAAATAAACAAACCACACCTTATTTTTTATTTCAGCTGCATTTTGGGGATTCTTTTTATTTTTTTAAGTAACATATAAATGTACACCTAGTCCTTGTATGGCCTCCTCAGAAGCCAAGTGGGCTCCTCCTTCCTGCAGCTCCCTTGTGGCTGGGCTTAGTCTGCCCCACAGGCTCCAGGGACTTGCCCTCGTGGCTTCCCATAGATTTGCTTATGTCTGATGATCTGAAATTAGAATCCTTCCCCTGCTCTGCCCTTTGCTGGAAACGTGTAAAACCTTGCAGATTGCCCCCAGGGGAGAAGGGGATTTTCCCACCATTAAGAATAAAAGCGAAGGGAAGGAGAAAGAGTTAAAACATGCTCAGATAGTTGTAAAAATGATTGAAAAACAAACAAACCCAGAAGTGTGTCAATTATTCACATCCCCTCTATAAATATAGAAACCCTGGAGAGGGGGCTTTCCCTTGGGCTACCTGCTCTGCTCTTCCATTAATTTACTGCCAAGGCCCCACGGTGCTTTGTCAGTGTTGTGCTGCTGGTTTTGTTTTCTTTAGCTGGGATTTGGCAATGGCTGACTCTTGGCTCTGTGGAGGTTTAAGGTCTCTTGACAAACCTTCCTCCCTCCCTCCCTCCCTTTTTGCCTTTTCTTCCCTCCCTTGCAAATTGTCATGGGGTGGTGCTCCAGCTGGAGGAGCGGGACTTCCCACACCTTCCCCTTTCGGAGCTCTTCTCAAAGGGAATGTGGGTTTATTTTTCTTTGCCCTCCTCTTCATCTGGAGGATCCCCAGCATTGTTCTCCCAGCCGTGACAGACACGGAGGTTGCGTGTTAGCGAGATGCTTGCAGAGAGGTTTTGCAATTCCAGCTCTTCCAGCCAATTCTGAGGGATGTATGGATGGTTCCCCCAGCCCTTCTCGATGGTCACTGTCATCAGACTTCACTTTCAGGAGCAGCCATTCTCCCCAACAGGTAGTATAAGCCGTGGTTGGTTTCAGATTAATTTTTCTCACAAGCTCTGCTCGGTTTGAAATTAATTTTTCTCACAAACAAAGGCTTCTCTGACATTTTAAATGTCATAAAAAGAAAACACAGAGAGGAGCACGTTTGTCATTTATTTTCACTGCTTTAAAAGTCAACCAGCTTCTGCAATCCACTAAAGTTGGTCTCAGGGCTCAGCATCTAAATTGACAGCAGGGAAGCTTGGAGCATTCCTGAATTGCATTTCTGAACAAAGATCTGGGCGTAGAGCAGTCTCTTCTCCATCCATCTGTGGATCCATCCATCCATGGATCCATCACCGGTGTGGCCTCACCTCAAATTCTGGGCGCAGTTTTGGACACCACAGTTTAAGAAGAATCTAAAGCTATTGAAGAGCATCCAAAGAATGGACATGGGGATGGTGGTGGGTCTGGAGGGGCCACACAAGAAGTGGCTGAGGGTACTTGGAACGTTCAGCTGGAGGAGACTGAGGGGTGGGTGTCTCATTGGGGTCTGCAGCTCCTCCCGAGGGGCAGCTCTGATCTCTGCTCTCTGTGACAGTGACAGCACCCAGGGAAAGGCTGGAGCTGTGCCAGGGCAGGTCAGGTTGAATATCAGGGAAAGGTTCTTCCCCCAGAGGTGCTGGGCACTGCCCAGGCTCCCCAGGGAATGGGCACGGCCCCAAGGCTGCCACAGCTCCAGGTGCTTGGACAGCGCTGCCAGGGATGGACAGGGTGGCATTGTTGGGGTGTCTGTGCAGGGCCAGGGGCTGGGCTCTGATCCCTGTGGGTCCCTTCAGCTCAGGATGCTCTGTGCTCCCTCTCCTGTGGGATTTGTTTTGTGGAGAGCAGCCCAGGGATATGGCATGGGGAGAGCACCAGAACCCTGGAGCACTGGAGAGCATTTACCTCAGTCTCAGGGCAGGGGATTGGCTGGACTGATTTCAGCAGCAATTCATATTAGCTAACTAATTATTAGCTAACAAAATGTGGCCTCCAGTCACAAATAAAAGGCCTGATTCTCCATTTCAGGAGATGGGATTGAACACTGGAGTTACAATGGCGTGGAACTGGGATCGTGGGTGGGGAACACAGCCCAGAGCTGCTGCTGAATACTGAATAGTTTCTGTATGCAATGACTGCTGCTTCCTGTCTCTATGTACATCCTGATGCTTGACGGTAGAGTTACCGAGGATTTCTCCAAACTGGATGAAGATTTGCTTAACAACCAACTGATTGCATTTGAAATCTGACAAAAATAATGCCTCATAAAATGAAAAAGTAAAAATAGAATTGAAAGAGAACTGTCGTCTTTCTCGCCAACTTTTCCTGTTCACTGGACCAGGGGATATATTTGCATGCTGATTTTTCCTGTGCTGGAAGGGAAGGGTTGTGCTTTGAAAAGGAGGCTTTTAGAAAGCTACAGCTTCCATATTTTTCATCCATTAATGTTTTTGTCAAGCATCCACAAGGAAAAAGGAAACAGGTGTGCTGGATTTCTCTCCAAACCCTTGGCATTGCAAGCTGCTCCCAGCATGTGAAAGTCAGAGCTCTTTGCCGTACCTGGAATCACAGGTAGCAGAAGCGAAGAATACAAGGTGCTCCTTTAATCTGCTCTGCTTCCTTACTCTGCCTTTCATCCATCCGTGGAGCTTTCCTGCGCGCTCCCCTGGCCGGGATTGGCGGCACGATGAGCCCTGTGGGAACTCCTTGGCCTGGTTTTTCCAGGCGCTGTTGTGTGGCTGTGCAATAAATACAGCTGTGCTGCTTCCAGACCTTCAAAGGACGCGGGGAGCTGCACTGACGTGTGCAGACGTTGGCTCGCGCACACCGCCGATGTGTATGAGGGCGTTGGGAGCAGTCGGCGCTAGCAGGGGCTGTTCTGTCTCGAGTGCACAAGTTTGAAAACCTTCATTTGGTTTTTTAAAAAATTAGATAAATTATTCCATGCGTTAATGTTTACGATTGTCCATCTCCCCTGCAAGCAGCCTGGTGGGTCACTGGTCAGCTTCCCCCTCGGGCAGTCCCCGCAGGAGCATCCATGGGAGTGTCCAGGGCTCTGTGCTGGAAGTATTGGAGCTGTGCTTGTGTTTGCTTCAGCCCTTCCTCCTGCGTGAGGAGCACGGGCATCACTTTTTGCCCTGTTGGACCTGCCAGGTCCTTGCTGGAAGGAAGGCTTTGCCAGAGGCTGCCTCAGAACTCCAGGATTTCTGCTGTGGCAGAGCCTGGGCTGTTGGAATGAACCAGGACACTGAGGACTGTTCCAGTGCACATTAATGTCAGACAAAGGATGAAAAACTGATGTTCTTCTTGAAAAGTACGACTTGGTTTCACTGAGGAGAGACTGTCCGAGTTGTGAAAGTTAATAGGAGGAAAACTTTTCAGGAAAGAGTTGATGGGTAATGATAAATCCTTGTCTTCTGGAGGGGCGGTGCGTGCCCAGTATTCATCTGTTTGTGGCAAAGGTTGTTGCCAGCCCTTGACATGTACTGGAGCAGCATGAGGGTTTGGATAATGCAGGATCCAGGTGCAAACATCCCCTTTTTAACAAAGGAGTGCCAGGAGAGAAGGGTTTTTGCTGGGGGAGCACAAGCGCTGTGTGGAATGGGCTTCCTTGGAGTTGGTTTCTTCAGAGCAGTGAGCAGAGTTTGTGTCCCCCTGGAGCAGATTTTGCTGAGTTACAAACTCAAAACCTGTGTCAGGATGGAAGGTCTGATCAAATGCTCGGCTGTGTCTGTTTTGTTCTTCTTTTGGTCAAGTTTTTTTGGGCAGTAGCAGGCGGATGTGAGCAGAGATGGTCTCAATTCCTTTTCTTTGGGAGGTGAGGCATGCACATGGCAGGGCTGCTCCCCTGGTGGGTGCAGGTGGGGAGCCTCTTGCCTGTAGGACCTTTTTTGTCAGCAAGATTCCCCTCTTGGAAATTATTGGCAGCTGGCATGATAATGAGTCCATTTCAATATAAATGAGCTACATTTTATTAATTTCTGCCAGCTCCTGAGCAATTCATGAAGTGCTTTTCAGATCTCAACCAACAGCTTGGGGGAAGAGGGGGAGGTGGGGAGCAAAGAAGGGAACCTGAAGGAAGAGAAAGAAAACAAGAATATTTTTAATTTAAAAAAGAGGCGGTGACTCTCATGTCTTTTGATAATCCAGCCAAGAGCGAGGATCACACTTTCCTCACCAAGCAGCTCTAAGAACGTGAAGGGCACCAGCAATCCCTCCCCAGGGTTTTGTTCCGTGGGACTTGAGGAGAAGTTTGTAACTCTCCCCAGCCTGCGTGCAGTGCTGAGGTGGTGTTCCATTGCCCGTGCTTGGCTGGGAGAAGGGGGAGAGCTGGATGGGGTAGCACATTCAGCCTCTCCCAGACCTGGACTGGAGCTGGGGTCCTTGCAAGGGAGCTCAGCAGGGCTACCAGGCCTGGAAAGGGCTGGGATTGGTACCCACCCGAGCTCAGTGTCTGACCTGACGACTGTCCTTAGGATGTGTCTCCGGTCTAAGTAAGCACAGACTGGTCTCTTGTATCCGTGCCGTCGTGAGCACAGTTAACCCGAGAATCCTTTCCTTGCTCACAAAACCAGATGTAAATGCTCTGCCTGAATGTCTGATTGGCCCTTGGAAAATGGTAATGAAATCCCTGCCTGGAAAACTGCCCTTTCTGTAAATGAGACAGTCTGCAGAGAAATCTCCTCTGAGGCCTCCCAGCTCCTCCTGGGCGGCTGGGCTCCCCTTGCTGCCAGAAGCTCAGCCCTGCTTTGTTGGAAGGTGCCTCTCTTGGTGGTCGTCTTCAGATGCAGGTGTGGTTTTGGCCCTGAGCTGAGACAGAGCAGCCTCAGCAAGGGAATGTTAAACTCTGTGGGGATTTTGATTGTGCAGAGCTGTGGGAAGAGGAGCTCTCCACATCCTGTGGTTGGGGCTGGTGGTGCTTGACTGAGTTTTTCATTTATTCTGCCACTGTCAGCTTCCATCATGTGAATTTGAGCACAGCACTCAGTGCTGTGCTGGCCAGTGTTCCTTAGGTAAGTGCAGCTGCCAGGACCCGGCAGATGATGCTCCTGTACAGCCCTCGCTGCTAACCCTGTGTCTGATTTGTTTTTCTCCCCTTTCTCCCCAGGTTTTTGGCATGTAGTCATAGGCTCTGACGCGGGAGTCATGGAGTCGCTGAGTGGCAGGTGCTGACAGCTTCTGCAGTCCCAGTAGCTGCTCACTTTGGGGTCATTTGCAATTCTGTGCCTCTAAATGCCACAGCTCTCTGGGGGAAGGTTGCGCTGGATACCGGGACTGCCTCGGAAGGTACTTGTGCGTCCCTGTGTGTTTCTCTAGGGCTGTGCTGTGCTCTGGGATGCTTGGGGCGGGAAGGGCAGGCTGAGCTGCGTGGTCGGGGTACTGCTCAATGGCTGGCAAGCGGCTCCTGGTGACATCCCTTCCTCCCTCTCTGCTCCTCTTACTCCAGTTGCCCGCAGGGTCTTTCTGGAGTCCATCCCGTGCTTTAACACATGTGAGAGTGGCTCACAAAAAAGAAGTGGTTGGTTAAAGAGGTTCTGATGTGAAAACAATGAAATATGCTGCTGGAGTTTCCAAGAAACTCAAAGGCTTTCTGTGGAATTTCAGCTTCTCTCTTGCCCTTTTGAAAAAGCACATTTTAATTACAATAAAATGTGTGTGTTCACACTTGGTTATTAGTCTTGTACATTTTTCTATGTGGTTCTGGTGAGTTCAGTAAAAATCTTTGTTGTTGGCTGGCAGATTTTAGCAGAAGTTTATTTCTGTAGGCTCACTGCCTGCTGTGGATTTGATCATTGTTCTGGTTCTCACAGCCTTCGAGCTATGCTCCAGGAGAAAAATACAGATTTGTCACCAGGGCCTCCCACTAGAATCTAATTTTAAATTTGCAATCTGTTGTCTTGTGAGGTGCTTCAAATTTGGTTGGAGATTTAATATTTTTCCGATGTACTTCTGGAATCTAGTGGTCCAATCTTTTGCACGTTTAAGAGTTAGTAACATAGGTTTAATTGAAATGAGTATTCTGGTTTTGTAATTATTATAAGAAATAATTTAATATCAGGGTAGGGGAAGAGGAAGGAAAATGACTATTTTTACAGGAAATTATGTTCTTTGAGTGGGCCATCATCAGTGGTCATCTAGAATGTGATATAATTTATGTGTAACCATTTCATGTAAGACTCATCCAGCAAAACCTCAACAGTTCAGCTGGAGGTCAGTCTGCTTTTCCAGGGTACCCAGTGTAGGGAACACTGTTTTAACCAAAGCTTTCCTGCACAGTTCTTGTTCTCCCTGCTGGCAGCCTAACCTCGATACCAGTCTTAAGTTTGGGCTTTCAAAAAAACACATCTCAGTTCTCCATCCTGTCTCTTGATGTGCAAGCTGGCTTAGAGGTGACTTTCTTGAAGACTTTTACAATTCTGACATTTTCCCTGCTCTGAAGCAGGAAGGAGCGGGTTTTCTGGGAGAGAGAGCCCTTTCCCAGCATAGATGGCCAGGCTACCTCTTTGAGGAGGTGGAGGAAGAAGCTGCCACCCCTCATTTGCCTGGCTTGGGCTGCAGATACGAATCTGGATCCTCCGCGTCTTCGCTGAGCGCCTGAGTCACGGCGCCGGTGCCTCTTCAGGAGACGTGCCTGTCTCCCTGCTTTGCTTTTCAAACCTCTCCCTCCCAGAGAGAGAGATTTCGTCAAAGGCACTCTATTCCCACAAAAAGTTTGGGTTTTGATGAATCACCATTTTCTGCTGAAAAACGTCCAGCCAATTGTGCTCGCAGCGCGTGGCCCTGCGCTGATCTCTGCGAGGCTCAGCGTAATTCATTCCTGACACCGCCACAGAGCTGTTTAAAGCATGGAGATGTGTCACAGTTGATCTGTGTCATATCCTGGTGGTACCTTGATAGGTCTGTAATGGTCGCCTTTGCATTTGGCCGCGGAGCTCACAAGGGGAGCCTTTGTCCTAGCAGCACTTGCATGGAGCTCCCATTAACATTACTCATTTTCTTAATTTGATACAGATTTTTTTCATTGAGTGTGCTAAATGCAGTTAAGTCACAGACAGGCAGCATCTGGCAGCCGGAGCTGGAGCAGTGGGAGCCGCTGTTGCCCCGGGGTGTGTGCTGTGGCCATGGAGGGGAGGCTGGGGCTCCCCTCCCTGCCCAGCTCTGACTGCTGGCAGCTGAGGCAGTGCCAGTGCCCCTCTTGGGGCTGCCTTTCCACATCTGCCTGAGCTCACCTGACAGCTCCCTGCTGCCGCAGAATGAGGAGGTGCCACTCACTGTCCCTCCTCCTGGCTCCGTGTCACCTTCCAGGCACATTGTGCTGTCCTGTCCCCGCTGTGTCCCCAGACAGACACCCTTGTGCTGCCTCTGGCACGTGCCAGGCCAACTCGTAGCTCAGCAAAAACTAACTAATAAACTCTCTTTTTTTGTTTTTTCTTTTTCCCTCTGGATTTATTTTCTGCTGTTTTAGTGGACTCCGCTGCACGTGCACTTGAATTGGTTCAGGGTAGCTGATGGAAATGCTCAGCCAGCAATGCAGAGGGGAGGCAGAAGTGAGGGTGAGAAGGTAGGATGGGGGTCCCTTTCAGAGGATCCCACCTCAGCTTGGCCTGGTGGGCTCGACTGTCACACCCAAGGTGTGTCCTGCAGCGCCCTGGGGAGATGGGCACTGCCAGGGGACAGTGACAAACCCCGGGGATGGCACTGCCTGGCATGGCTGCAGCTGGATCAGCTGCACTGCCTGCAGCCCTCCTGCACCCACTGGGCAGCATTCCTACAGTGGGAATTCAGTGGGATTAGGGCAGGGCCTCTCCAGGGTGCAGGGGTGAGGTATGGGCTCATTGACGGCCGTCTGGATTTGCATATGTCCTCACCCAAAGCACCAATCCACAGAACTAAAAAGGATCGAGCCTTTGCTTTGAAGTCTGACACTTCTTGCCAGTCTCTAGCAGATACTTCTCATTGTGTGAAATCACTCCCTAAACATTCCTTCTGTGGAGAGAAGACTTCCCTCCTTCCAGGAGAGTGTTATTTCTTCATGGGAGCAGCCGGAGCTGCTACTCCTTTCCTCACCAAGCCATTTGTCGTCCTGTTGCTTTTTTGGCTGGGGGAAATCCTGCCTGGCGTGGCCGGAAGGTAAAGAATCATTCCAGGTTTCAAGAGGACTTTTGAAACTGTTCATTCTCCTTAGACAGGTTGAGAAGGGATGGCTGGGATGGGATAAATGGCTCTGCTGGGTGTCACGGCCACTGGAAATCCTGCCAGATAAAAAGAGTGGTAGTAAGAAGCTCAGAACCAAAGCAGTGAAGGCATTGCCCCAAGAGGGTTTCCTCTGCAAGATGGGAGTGTTGAGGCCTGGTTTTAGAGATCTTCACAAGGAATGGTGCAGGTTTTGTGCTTTAAAATGTTTTATAGGCAAAAGCTGACTAATGTTTGTTTTTCAGTCTGTATCAAAGAGCTGTAGCTCTTATACGATACTGAACCCTTCCCTAGAGATTGATAAAGCTGTCTTTTTTAAAAAGAAGATTTAAACCTGCCATTTCTTCTGTACATTTACTTTCCTAAACAAGTCATGGCAGCCAAAGGGAGTTCTGCCATTAATTGCTGTAGACATAGGGCATCTCCTGCTGTAGTTTGTATTGTATTTGTATTTATTGCAATTGTATTTATGTTCAGTACAGAAATGTCCTGATATTTGTAGTGTTGTGTTTTCCTCCAGCACTGAACAGACTTTTACCCTCAGCCATGACCAGCTTTGCTGAGCAGAGGAGCAGAGGCACAATCCTCTGCCTGTGGTCAGAAGTGTCACTGCAGAGTTCGGTTCTGCTGTGCTGTCCTGAGGTTTAGTGCCATCAATTCCGCATTTCCCATGTATTTTTTGTAGGGCTAATTCAGTTCTGTGCTGCAGCAGTGGTGTGTATATAGATACTGAGGGAAAATACATGGTCACATTCATTCTGTGAGCATCCGGCTCAGTATCCATCAGCATCCCTGCAAAGGAGAGGAAGTTGCCCCAAGAAATTAAAAACTCCAGATTATTTTACAGTCAGGACAGCTTTTTTATTTTCAACCAAAATGAATGGAAATACCTCAAAACCAAAAAAGTTTTGTCTTGGAATTTCTTTTCAAGACTGATGGACTATTTTTCTCTATATAATTGTCTTGTGTGTAATTCAGGATCTCCTGTTTAATTTTAAACTCTGGCATTTACTTTTCTTATTCTTCTTCTTGCCGTCAGGCCAGAAGGACCCAATACTACTGATAAAATATTTGTGACATTTGTTGAGTGAGATTGCAGACCTCAGAGTGTTTCCCAGGGTTGAATCAGATCATCACTCCCACCTCCTGGATGGGAAACCTGTTTCACGGCGGGATGTGCTCAACTGAATAATGCAGGAGGCTGGAGCTGGGGCTGGGGACACAAACCCTGTCCCTGCATTCCAGCTCAGATCAAAGAGCTCAGATCTGCTTATCTGCTTCAGAGGGAGTGGGAAGGAGAGGTTATTTTTGTATAGTCTGAGTCACTCATGCTAATTTATTTTTCATAATATGGCTTTCTTGTGTGGGGCTCTCTGTACCTGCTTAATGTTGCATAGGTTTTTTTTGTTCCAGAAATCAAACCTGTCATTAGCTCGCTGCTGAAGGGTTGGATTTGTACTTTGCTATTTGGTGCTTCACTTTGCAGTTCCTAGCCAAAAAAACAGGTGGAATCTTAGCTAAAGGTGTGCATCCCTCTACTTTTCAGCATCTTGTTACATGCAGACAAACAGTAGCTGTGATTTTTTGAGTTTGTTGGCTGGAATGACGATGCTGCTGCTGAGAGTCAGGTACATGTGTGCAGAGCTGAGGCTGCACTGTGGCGCTGAACTGCTTCCAGTTCACACTGGAGCTTCGAGGTTCAGTCCTTCCCTCTTCTGCACTCTTGGTTTGCCCCAGCAGAGCTGCCTGGCTGTTTGCTACATACTGATTTAGCTGTATTTCTAGGTTCGCTGGTAGGGCTGCCGGCTCCCTTAATTAATTCAGTGGGATTATTGCTGCAGCTACGGCAGGTCCTGCGAGAACATGCGGTGCAGGTTTTGGGACAGGATGGGTAATGAAATAAAGCCGTTTTCGGTGTGTCGGTGCGCCTCCTCCCCTAACGGTGCCCGCTGTGTGTCCCTGCAGACCGTGACGCCATGGGGAACGCGGAGAGCCAAAGCGTGGAGCAGGCGCTGTACGGCGACAAGCAGCCGGGGCTGGGCCGCAAGCACACGTCGCGCTCGCTGCGCCTGTCGGGCAAGGCCTCGCGCCGCGCGCGCCACGCCTCCTCGGGCAAGATGGCGCACCGCAGCTCCGAGGTGAGCACGCGCTCCAGCAGCACGCCCAGCATCCCGCAGTCGCTGGTGGAGAACGGCCTGGAGCCCTTCGCCCCCGAGCCCGGCCTGGAGGACTTCGGCAGCCCCATGTGGGTGGACCGTGTGGACATGGGGCTGCGGCCCGTGTCCTACCACACGGACTCGTCGGTGACGCCCAGCGTGGACAGCAGCACGGTGCTGACGGCCGCCTCGGTGCACAGCATGCCCGACTCGGAGGAGAGCCGGCTCTACGGCGACGAGCCGCCCTTCCTGGCCGAGGGCGACGGGCGGGCGCTGCGCTACGCGGCCAACGGCACCGCCTTCATGGACACGGCCAGCTTCAAGAAGAAGCGCTCCAAGTCGGCCGACATCTGGCGCGAGGACAGCCTGGAGTTCTCGCTGTCTGACCTCAGCCAGGAGCATTTGACCAGCAACGAGGAGATCCTGGGGCTGGCCGAGGACAAGGACGCTGAGGCCGCGCAGGGCCCGGAGGCCGGCGGCAGCCCCCAGCCGCTGGTCGCCTGCCAGCGAGCCAACTCCATGAGCGACCTGTATTCCCCCAAAAACCCCGGCGCCGCCATCAACGGGGGCCCCCGAAACGCCTTCGGAGGGTACTGCCGGAACTTGGTGTCCGACATCCCGGAGCTCGGGAGCCATAAGATGGCATCGGTCACCGCCGAGGACGCGCCTACCTCCTACACTAACTACAACACGCTCCCCTGCAGGAAGTCTCACTGCCTTTCCGAACGCGCCACCAACCCCCAGATGAGCCATAGCAGCAGCATGCAAGGCAGAAGGGCGAAAACCACCCAGGTAAGACGGTTTTCTTCCATGATTTGGCATTTGCTGGGCTGGGTCCATAGAGAAGGGTTTTCAGGTTCTCCCAGGCTGTGTTTTCCTTCAACACCCCTTTCCAAGCAGAGAGCTCTTTCCAGGAGAGAGCTGAGCTAGCCAGTCTCCAGGGCTGGCTTGATCCCATCACTGTCCCTTCCTTATCTGCAGCTCTCCTTGGACCTTTTCCACTCTTCGCTGCCTCTGGGAAAGGGAAATCTGCTTTTGCCTGCAGAAGATTTCCCTGCGTGTTTTGCAGTGCTGATGGTGCCTTTTTTTCCAGGGTAGCTGCCAAAACTGATTGCTCCACTGCGGAGTTGTGTCCCCCCTCCTTGCCCTGCCTGCCTTGTCACCCTCCCCTGTCTGCACTCGTGGCTGGAGGCAAAGAAAAAACCTGTCAGTGTTTCCCCTCTGTACTAAACACTCACTGGGCTGAAATTTCACTCTTCTAATTAGCCAATGTTCATGTCTGCGCAGAACATCTCTGTGGTGTTGGCACTGCCAGGCCTGCTGTAAACTGAGAAGTGATGGTGCATGGAGGTGTTTGAGAAGATGCTGCTCTTCTGAGCCAGGGACAGCACAGAGTGCCGGGGAAATTTGCTCTCAGGTGCCCCTCCTGCTCTCCACGCACCAGGCCT
This sequence comes from Origma solitaria, assembly GCA_013397895.1. Classification (NCBI taxonomy): domain Eukaryota; kingdom Metazoa; phylum Chordata; class Aves; order Passeriformes; family Acanthizidae; genus Origma; species Origma solitaria. The sequence goes on from VZRL01003797.1 coordinate 209,702, forward strand.
GGGATGTGGTGGCTCCTCTCGGGGCTTTCCCACGCGTTGCCCTGCTTTTCCGTGTCCTGCCTGATGGAGTTCCAGCCTCAGGCTGCAGGCTGTGGTTCTGCTGGCAGTTCAGTGGCAGATGATGTGTAGAGAGAGGCAGAAAGGAGCTCCAAGCCCTGCCCTCGTCTCCCCGCCCTGCCTGGCACACATGTGGGCAGACTGTGCTCCATTTGAGTTCATTTGGATCTTCTGAGAGCAGAGGTGCAGCTGCCTGATGGAAAAGCTGGCAGTGGTGTGTTTTACATGGACTGCTCTCTAGAAATGGCTCAGAAACCTGGCCTGGGGACGCAGAGCAGGGATGGGGCAGGGCTGCTCCCCCGATGGCATTGCCTGGCTCGTCCTGCATGCTGTGCAGCATGTCTGACCCACAAAAAGGAGAGAGCTGCACTTTGGCCAAGGCCAGAGGCCACCAGTGCATGGCCTGCTGCTGGCTGAGCTCTTGGCAGGACAGCAGTGCCCGGGATGCGAGGCTGGGCAGCGAACACCAGGCGGGTTACAGGCTGTGCAGGGCTCCAGGGGTCTGCCCCTCATCCAGCTCGTGGGAGCTGCTGGCATGGGCTGCTCAGGGACTTCCTGGCTCTGCTCGATCTGTGGAGATGGGCTGCTGCTAAATATAAAGCTGACATGCTGAAACAGATGCTGCAGCGTCCCACAACAGCAGCTTTGTACTTCCAAATCAGCCCTTTGCTCTTGGAGGTGAAAAGCCTTTGGTGCACCAGCGCAGGATAAAAAGCAAGAGAACAACCACAACAAGCAAAAAAAAAAAAATTTAGAAAAGGATGGGTTTTGGCAGCCTTGGACCTAACAGCTTTCCTGAAGATTGTTGGGTGCAACTGCTGCCTGCAGCCTGCTTTCAGGTGTATTTAAGGAAAAAGAGAATAGAGTCAGTGATGAACAGCCAGGCTTTTGTTTTTCTTCTTGGTGCCTATGCTCGCATTCAGAAGATTCCTCTGAGGCACATAGTGAAAGTCTGGAATTTAAGTAGTATTTAGTGAGGCCTCAGCCATACCCAGGGAAATGATTTTGTGGGGCTGGTTTCACTAGATGTGTCTCCTGAGACTGGAGATGATGGCTGTAAGGAGTCTTAGCAGCGATTATTACCACGGATAAATTCAACAAAGTTAAAGCTTCGCAAAGGTCAGAATTTCTCCTCCCATGTCTTTAATCCCAGCAGCATCCTGTAAGTATAAGATAGTTGTCAGAAGTGAAGTCATGTCAGCCCCAGCCTAGCCTGAGCAAGCTTAGGGAAATGACTGTCATTATGTGTTTGAAAAGGCGGAAATGAAGGCCAAATTTGCACACAAGGTGAGAGGAGTAGCTCCTTGGTGAGCCTGATGGGGTGAGAGGAGGGAAGTGACCAGTCTGTGTCTGCCCCAGGCCCCCAGTCCAGCAGTGTCTCACACTTTGCTGCTCTTTCCTCATCACTGCTGGGGTGGAGCGTGGTGGGAGCTGTGGCTGTGTCACTGCCCTGCTCCTGCTGTGCTCCTTGGCACTGTGCTGGCCTGTGCCAGATGGCACTTGGGCACCTCTTGGGCAGTTTTGTTTCCCTCTGCCCTCCCAGTCTTTCAGCACTTTGATCTTCATGCTCTGGTTGACCCCATTGCCCCAAAGCCTGCCATGTGTGTCCTTGGGCTGGAGGACACTTCCTGCTAGAAATCTGTGTTTTGCGCAGCCTTCTGAACTGCCTCCCCCCATTCCAATCCCACAAAAGAATTGTTATATTTTAGGACCGTGAGGGCACCACACAAAGGTGACCCAGGGCCAAGTGTAATGTGGTGTTGGACATGGTTTTCCCTCTTGGCTCCCAGGCCAGTGATGTGTCATTGCTCCATGGTGTTACAGTGCGGAGTCACCTAATGGGTTCTCCTAGCCAGGAGTGAGGTTTCTACCCAGATCCCTCTTCCCAGTCCTCACAAGAATTTGGGGTTATGTTTGCCAGTGGGTTGGAGTTTTCTTACATTTTTTTAAAAGCTGTAGCTGGGCTATCTGTCTGGTTTTTTAGTCTCAGCTGCCTTGGTGCTAGAAGTGCTGGAAGGGCCTGATGATCACTTGTAGGTGACCTTGACTAGTTTAGTTCCCAAAGAGGTGACTGCCAGAAGGGTGAGTCTGACACCACAGTGATGGCCTTATGCCCTGGTGTTTGGTGCCTGGATCCAGCCATTGTTCCATGCATGCTCAGCTGCATGCATGAACTTCATCGTGGTTTCTGTGAGTTAAATTTACTGCAGGTTGTCACTGGCTGTGCTTTCTGGGCTGTCCTGAGGAGTGCTCCTGGAAAAATGCATCCCAGAAAGAAGGCGCCAGAATCCTGGCCGTACATATTTTGTTCTAATGCTGTATCCATGGGTTTGCAAGTACGTGGTTTACATTAAAGGGAAAAACACCAACAAACCAAAAACAAAGAAGAAAATATCTCCATGTCCAAATTTAAACCTTAAATGGAATGGTGGGAGTCATTCTCCGCTAATTGAAGGGAGTTTTTTCCTATGGAGAGGCAATTATATTCAATATGCACAAGTGATTATTGCTCACAGGGTGGCTCTGGGGCACCCACGCAGCAGTTCTGCTTTTCCCAACATTGTGCCATTAAGGGTTCAGCTCTGCCGAGTGAGACTTCCCGGAGAGCTCTGCTGGGATCGTGTTTGACTTTTGGAGCTGATGTGGTGTAGGTGGAAAGGGCTTTATTGGCTGACATTTGCACCCATTCTTCCTCAAAGGGAGAAAGCACTGGTTGGATACAGCTTGTTCTGGCTGTGGGCTGGGAGATCCCCAGGACCCTACAGCCTGTTCTGTGGGATCCAGATTTTGTTTAGTGGCCCTGTTGTGTCCTGTGGCAGCTAAACATCTGCCTGCGGGAGACTCCCTCCTCTTCCTTCTCCTGGTGTGTGTTCAGGGACAAATGTACCCCGTGTTTCCCTGCTGTTATGAACCCTGTTATGAGAAGGGAATTTGCCAGAGCAGCTGTGGCTGCCTCTGGATCCCTGGAAGTGTCCAAGGCTAGGCTGGACAGGGCTTGGAGCAACCTGGGATAGTGGGAGGTGTCCCTGCCCATGGCAGGGGGTGGCACTGGATGAGCTTAAAGGCCCCTTCCAACCCAAACCCTTCTGTGATTCTGTGAATTAAGGGATGAAAACCTTGAGATACAGTTTTGTGTCCCTTCCAAGCCTGTCTTGCCACCTCCTTTTTCCATATTCCTTGTGAAGCTGAGTGTGGGGAGAGGAACAAACTTCCTGCCCGACTCACTTGGAAGCTGCGCCGACTTCAGTGCCAGCCCCAGGCCATGTCCTTGGTGTGTTAAATCCCCTTTTGTCCAATTTCCAAATTTATTACTATTTTTAGGCCTCTCTAGGTAGCCTGCAGGAATCTGGGATCTCAAACCTTAAAAAAAAAATCCTACATAAAAAATTTTGCAGAATATGCAGATGAAACCAAGGGGTTTTGTGGGAATTAGATCAGGATGTACAGAGAAACCAGTCTAAAATTAGACAGACTTTCCAGTTGATATTATTTTTTTACTATCCCAGGGAATTTTGTAACTGGTTATAGTGTTCCATTATGTTCTGTAGGATGGCTAAACTCCAGAGAGCTGATACTTGGTTTTAAGTTGTGCAGAACTTTTTCACAAGATCGTTTTGTGGCACAGAGGATATAACCTCAAAATGGAAAAGGACCGCACTGGGTCAGTGCCATAGAAGCACCATCCAGCCCAGCACCTTGTTCCCCAAATACCAACAGCTCAGGAAAAGAAGGGGAGAGAGTATGGGGTGAATTTCCCTTCAGAGCGTTCTTCCCAAAGCCAGATTAGAGATTGGAGTCTTCCTTTGCAAGGAATGCATCCAAGGCTCTCGGGCTGACCTGTCCCCCATGGATTCTCTTTCTGAAATAATTTTCTGCTTCTGGCTTCCACTGCATCCTGTTCATTCTCTGCAGAGCACTTGTGGCCTTTCAGCCTGCTCTTCCAGCCCTCCTCGGCCATGGCTTTTCCAGGCAGAGCATCTTCAGCAGCTGAAGCTCTGCTCCTTTAAAGGAATTCTGCCTATAGTCTGGAAAACGTAGCTATTTCCAGCCTAAGTGTGATCCCAAATCAGATTGACATGGACCTTTAATCGGAGCTGTTTGACTTCAGATGGAGTGGAGGAAAGAAGCAAAGGCATCTGGCAGCACTCAGATAGTTACTGGCGCCCAGGTTAGCGAGTGGGTAAAAGCAGGGTGTTGCTGGTTTGTAACAGTGTGGGGCTCACTGCCAGCCCCTGTTCACCCGGTCCCGTTCAGACAGGGGCTGTCCCCAGCTCCTGGCTGTAACCTGGGCCATGCTCCCCTTCCCCAAAAGCTGGCCATGGCACCATTTGGCTCAGGTGGCTCACGGGGCTGGAGCCCACCGAGGAGCAGTGGTCAGCTGCTCACCCTGCTGAGCCCGCAGGCAAACCAGCCTGATAGCCCAAATATCTCTGCCTTCAGCCCCCAGCCACAGGGCCAGGAGGGGGAGGAAGGGGTGGGAATGGGCTGGGAGAAGGGTAAACCGCTCGTTTTTGTGGCAGCCCAGGCTTGCGTTGGGGTAAATGCTTGGGAATCCACATCTTGGGTCCTGGTGTGGCCGCTCCCAGTGAGCAGACCCATTGAATGTCTGAAGCAAACGAGCTGCTCACAGCCTGGCTGACTGGAAGTGGATTCACTGAGGGAGGCTGGAATAGAGAGCTTCAGACCCAAACTCAGAGGTCTTTCCTGCCCTGTCACCCAGATGGAGGAGATTAGATCAGGTATTTCCTGGATGTTTTCCAGGGTATTTCAAAGCAAATAGCAGTCACTCCCTTCAGAGCACACAACTCTGCCCCAATATTGTCAGGGAAAGGAGCATGTGAAAATTGGTGTTGTGGTCTCCACTGGCAAATATTTTGATACTCTTTCAAAGATCTTAATTTGTTTTTCTTCCTTAGCTCTCGGCTGGAGGCCAAGGGAAAGCAAATCACCAGTCCTGATATTTGATCTAGCTCCATTCAAGCCTGGTTTTTTAAACAGTAGGACTTTGTCATTTATACATCTGAAGTGTGTATAACAACGTTGGTAATAGTTGTATTCTCTGCAATGGTTTTAGTTCCAAGTATTTTGCACTTAAAAATCACAGACAGGTTGCCCCAGCTGCTTGTTTGCTGAGCTCTGCTTACTTACATGGGTGCAATTTGCAGGAGTGCTCCTTTCCAGTGAAATGCTCAATTGAAATATTCCTTTTCAGAGAATTTCAGCATATGATGCTGTGCCTGGTTATCATCCCTGATGACAGGCATTTCCCTGCTTCCTTAAATTGGGTGTTGTTCAGGTGAACTCCTCCCAGATTATGTGTTTGGATTTCAGGTTGCTGTTCTAGCAGCTGTCCCCCATCCCTATTTCTACCCTCTCTATTGCATTTCTCAGGAAGAATTGCCTCTTCTTGGCTTCAGCAAACAAAAAGTAACCCAACCCTGTATTTTAATTTAACTGGGAGGATTTTGGTGGCACGTTGCCCTTGGTTTAACTTGAGCACAGTTCGGCTGCTTTTATTAGTTAATGGTTAACTCAGCTCCTCTAGAAACTCCCTTCAGCTGGGTGGTCCACTGGGATGAAAGCTGGGTAAATTTGGGGGGTCCTCAGCGTATCCTTTGGGAACAGAGGAATTAAGCACTGCAGCACCCGAGCACTGAAGGGATGGAAAGTGGGAATTCGCCCCAGATCCATGGAGGTGGCGGGAGCTGTGTGCAGGGACCACACTGCAGGAGCCTGTACTGGATTAGGGCTGGATTCTCTTTCATGGAGTTATGTACTTTAACACCCCTCAAAAGTCAGTGCTAGAGCCAGGGAGGAGCTGGTGGGGACAATTTCCTTTTCGACATTTTATATCTCCCAGCTCCAGGGCTGTACTTTCCTGACTGCTGCAGGAGTCCCTGTGTGTCCATAATTTGCCTTTAGGGCATCTAAGGTAAAACAGGCAGGTTCCTTGGGGAAGCACAGGGATGATTTTCTGGAAGGGCCCACACAGTGGCTGGAAAATGTCTGGGGAGTCAGTGAACCAAAACTGCTCCCAAGCCTCTGCGCAGAGCTGAGGTGACAGCTTAGCACGGAGGGAAGGAGCCGAGGGTAACGCTGAGGTAACAGGCAGAGCTGCCTGCAAAGGATGTGGGGCTGGCAGACCCTCGGAACGGTGCTGTTCGCTGCCTGCTGTCCCACGGGAGCACAGCTGGTGGATGCACGTGTCCTTCCCACATCCCAGCCTCTCCTGCCTGCCTGGTTCCTCCTCTGTGCTTCCAGGGTGCCAGTGCCGCTGCAAGCCTTCACCACGAGCCCACAGCGAAATCCTGGGGTCAGATCCACTGAAATCCATGCCTTAAGACTTTCCCAGGGATTAGTGCCCAGACACCTGGGACTGTGACTGGCCCTTTCACAGCAAGACTAGAGTTTATTGCCAGGAGAAGTATCTCGAGGTTGGGGCTAGTACATTTTTGTCAGGGGCAAATTTGATTTCAGAGAAGCATGACCCAAACCTGCTTGCTTATTAAACCACTCTGAGCAGCTTTAATAACACAAGCAAAGGTTTGTTTTGTTTTTTCCTAAATTTAATTTTTAAAAAAATTTGATTCTTTCAGACATCTCAAGAACTGCTGCACCAGTGCAGTGAGTGCACAGAAGTAGGAATCAAACCATTTCTCCCACTTAGGTTTCAGTTGCAATTTATGATTTATCTCTGCTTCTCGGACGTGACTGTGGAGAAAGGATTCAATTTGGATTTGCAGCAAGCCATACCTTGACCGTCAAATGGTGGTAGAATCAGTACTGAAAAGAAAGGAAAAACACTTATCAGGCCAATCTTTTTCCACATAGGAGCTTCAAAGGGACACCAGTCAGATAAAAGCATGCAAACCATCAGGCTGCTCGCCCATTTGAAGTGTATTCTGTGGTGCTTGCCTCAGGAGCAGCCAGACAGGTTGTGCGCAGTCACTCTTGCTGAGTGTGGGCATCTGATCGCTCTTGCTCAACAGGACAGGGAACAAAGGATATGCACTGGCTTGGAGGGAGCCCCTTCCATGGAAAACCCCCACTCAGCTGTACTTTTAATCTAATCGTTCATTTAGAGAGAAGTTTTAACCACGTGAGGAACTGTTTCTATTAGGGAAGTAAGGTTTTTCCTACTAAATCAGCCCCCAAGTGCCCATGAATCAGTGCTGTCAGTGGGGCAGGAGAAAGTGAGTCACCAAGGGCTGTCGCAGTGTTGGTGGCAGCGCTGGTGAGGGGAAGTTTGGCAAGTGCAGTTATTGCAGGCACGCTGAGTGTGCCCCGTCATGAGCTGGAGAGTTGAGCAAGGCTTGTCCTGTCCTGTGCTCTCTTCTAGCAGAGGCCAGTACCAGGTATGTTCAATGTGGGGACACTGGAACCTGTCCCAAAACTCCTCCCCTCATTTTTGCTAGCTGAATATAGACATTTTTCCTGAAGCAAAAGGGGTTTTTTTCTGTTTATCATTTAAATTTAGCAAAATTTAGCAGAAGTTACCTAACAAATGTGGCTGCAGCAGATATACAGAGGTATGAGTGTCCTGTGAGTATTCAAAAGCTACAGCACCAGGTGCATTAGCCTGGTGTAGCTGTTCCATTACAGTTTTATTCCCCACTGCCTTATTTTGCTTGTTTTGCCTGAAAGCAGTGTTCATGTGAAGAAAAAACCCTATATTTAAGTGGGTTGCTCGTGCTTCCAGTAGCACTTTACCCAGTTGGTTCATCAGTTAAATGGTTCTGTGCACTTGATGGGGCCGTGATAACTCATTCTGCTTCATTTCACTGGGATGCTCTTAGGGCTGCCCTGGCACGTGGCCTTGTTGGTGACAATGGCACCATTCAGTCCTGCTCTGGTCCTCATTCCACAGCAAGCCTCTCTTGCACTGTGCATTTGACCTCTCCCTCCTCTTTCCCATCAGGACTGCCTGCTGAGCCTGCTTTCACAGCCCCTGGGCACCTGCAGGGACACAGGAGCAGTGCTGGTGTAAGGAGCGGTGCTGCTCCTCCGTGCCCTCGGCAGTGCCAGGGGTCCCAGATCCTGGTGGAAGCTCTGCTGCTGTTCCCCACAGCTCCCTGTCACAGCACAATCCCAGAGCCTGTTTAGTTCCCTTCCGCAGCCCGTGGTCTCCACGTGCCTTTCTCCCTGCTTTCCACCGAGCAGTCTGCAGTCAGAGCAGTGAAGCCCTGTGCTCATCAAACCCTGCTGTGGTTTGTTCCTGGCTTGGGACTGTTTTCCCCCTCAGCCCCAGCAGGTCTCTGTGGGATCACAATAGAAAACCTCTGTGCTTTGTGCACAACCCTCAGCTAGTGTGTGCAGGGCAGCGCTGTGAGGCTCCCGGAGCAAAGCCCCGCGGCTGCCCGAGAACTTCCCCTCCCCTCGGATGGGAATGGGCTGACCCTGCAGCAGGAACTCAGAGGCAGAGACCTCTTCACCTGTGCAGAGAATGCCCCGAGCCCTCCTAACCCCGCACCGATCTTCCCACGGGCCAGCCCTGCGAGCACGCGAGGCTCCCTCAATGCTGCGTTTCATAACGGGGGAGCGCAGCGATATTGGCAGCTCCGCGTTGTGAACTGCTCTGACCTCCGTCTGCTCCCACCCTCCTCCTACCAAAGGCCTTGAATGGGCTGCCCACAAGCCTTTGGTCAGGGATATTTAGGAGCGGAAAAGGGAGTGCAGGGAGCAGAGGGAGATTAGGAGCAGGGCTGTAACATTGCACTGAAAAGATCTTTTGACCAGTCCAGCCTATCACTTGCATTGTGGTAAAGATTATAGACATCTTGGCAAAATGTTCTACAATTTAACCTCATGAGCAAATATAACAAATGTATTCACTCTGAGTTCTCCATCCTTGAGGTTTTTTTATAATTTTTTTTTTATAAACTGATATGCTCATGTATTAGTTACAGAGTATAAGCTGGATTTATTGTCAGGGAAACTGAGAAAATTAATGCAGTGTCTCACCAAGATCACCTGAGAAGGCTGTGGCAGACTGGGCATGGGAGACCTTGAGAGCCTTTTGCATTGCAGCTCTGGGGCATCTTCAGTTTTTGGAAAAATACTTGCGCTAATCAGCACCAGGAAAATTTGATCCACACACTAGCTGGCAAGATTACAAATCCTGTCTCCCTCAAGTTGGTGGTCTGTTTTACTAGTTCTTTGTTTTCTTAAATCAGCTCATTTTAACTAGAGCATGAGATATGCTTCCTAAAAGTTATATCAGCCAAGATTTTGGAATTAACTCTGTCCTTTCTGTAGAGCACAGAATCATGGAATCACAGAGTGGTTTAGGTGCAAGGGACCTTAAAGCTCATCCTGTTTAGCCCCTGCCATGGGCAGGGACACCTTCCACTGTCCCAGGTTGCTCCAAGCCCTGTCCAGCCTGGCCTGGGACACTGCCAGGGATCCAGGGGCAGCCACAGCTGCTCTGGGCACCTGTGCCAGGGCCTGCCCACCCTCCCAGGGAACAATTCCTTCCCAATAATCAGTCTATTGCTCTCTGTAAGTGTGAAGTTAGGGAAGAGGAGGGGCCCAGGAAACAGTGATTCCATGGGGATGATGATCCCAGGCTTGGTTCAGCTGTGCCCATAGGTCTCTGTAGCTGTGTTGGCAGAGGGGCAGTGCCCTGGGCGTGTGAGCCGGGAGCAGCCCTGGCACACGGGGCTCACATGGAGGCAGTGCTGGCAGAGCAGGCTGCAGCATCCATCTTTTCATGGCAGAGAGCAAAACCTTGCTTGTGGCAGTGTTTGTAAACACGGGTCTCTGAGCAGCACCGCTTCCCCTCGCCAGATACTCCTCCTTTGCACGGAATGAGGAGGTAATTGGCTCCAAAAACAAGTGTGTCGGAACAGCAGGATCCACGTGTGGCTGTGAAAGCTGCTCTGGGCGGATACAGGGCTGTACTTACAGGAAACCCTGCTCGGCTCATTCACACATGGAGGAGCAGAGCAATATTGGCCTGGCCAGAGCAGCCTGTCTGTCACTGTGTGCTGCACTAAATAACCAGATGGACCAGCATAACTGTGCTCACTGAGCAGGGAAGGAAGTGCTTATTCTTCCAGCTGGACTCCAAGGCTCCCTTGGGGAGCGGTGTTTATAAAGAACGGGCCCATCCATTGCAAATTAATGCCTTAGAAGTTAGTCAACCCTTCCCCTGCCCCTAAGCTCTCCTCGTCCAGCCCTTGCTCCACAGGAGGATGGTTTCAAACAGAGCTGATGGAGGGTTTCTTTGTTTCCGCAGAGCTGCTCTTGGATACAAAGAAAACTGGTGCTTGACCCAACATCTGGAAGCTTGTTTTCTCTCAAAATAAATACTTCATTCTGCTACCTCTTCTCAGAGGCTCCTCCTTTTTTTTTTTTTTTTTTTAACTTTGTGAATCAAGCACTAGCTGCGCTTGCAGGAGAGATAGAGGCAGAAGTTCCTGTTGTTTTGGCCATATTTCTCATTTCATTGTATCTTCTTCCCTGGCTCCCTCTTCTCCCAAGTACCTAAAATGTTTGTTTCCATTTACAGGGTTTGGCCTTTGTTTGTCCTCCAAAATCTGCCACAGATGCCTGTAAATACCAAGGTGATTGTGTATATCCCCTTGGGGGGATTAGCCTTGTAGCAGGGGGCGGCTGAGTCACAGCCTTCCCAACCTCAGTTCAGTGGTGTTTTCCCCTGTCTTGCTCAAACTGACCGTATTCTTGTCTCTTCCAGTTCCTCCACTGCAAGTTCTTGGGGTCCTGGAAAGATCTGTGGGATTTGGTGGGGAATATCACATGGCCCATCATTACAGTTTGTGATGAAAACAGAAATAATCTCAACCACATTAACTTGCCAGCAGGAAAAAATATTAAGAACCTTTTTGGTTACATAATTTTCAAAGGTCAGCCTTGGGGTGTCTGAAAAGTATCTTCAGCTGTAGGTGTGAATGCACAATATCAATGTTTTCTCCTCAGAACGCGTAGGTTGGGCGCTGCTTTTCTCAACGCTGCCAGTTTTTGCTACCATATGTTCTCCTTTTGCAAAACCTTTAGCACTGTTAACTTGGCTTAATGTAAACAGATGATGCTGCATGTTATATTCCAAATTGCCACGGCTGTAGTGGTACCACCTGGAGTGGTGCACGTGTGGCTGGTGTTTCCTAACCTGTGCTGGAAGCTCTGCCTCTACCCCACCCTTTCCTCCACTTGTTTGTCTCCAGAAGGAAGGAATCTTACCTTAGATGCCCCAAAAGCAAATTATGGACCCACAGGAACTCCTGCAGCAGTCAGGAAAGTACAGCCCCAGGGTACAGAAAATTAAACTGGCCCCATGAAGCTGCAGGGAAATGTGTGGAACAGCTTCACCCTTCTCTCCAAGGTGGAGAGCTCTTCACTCACTGAGGACAGCCACGGTGCTTTTTCCAGCCTACCCCACCTTTTCCTCCACTTGTTTGTCTTCGGGAGGAAAAGAGATGAGGGATTTGCAGTGCTAGAAAAAACGGAGGTGTGAAGCAATGTGGTGCCACCCGGGCATTAGGGGTCTTGGCCAAGCTCTTTCTTCACTCCGTGTCTCTCCCACCCCCAGGATGTCAACGCGGGCGAGGGCAGCGAGTTCACCGACAGCGGCATCGAGGGCGCAGCCACCGACACGGAGCTGCTGTCGCGGCGCTCCAACGCCACCACGGCCAGCTACTCGCCGCCGGCCAGCCGCGCCTTCATCGGCAGCGACAGCGGCAGCAGCTCGGCGGGCGATGGGCTGCGCCAGGGCGTCTACGAGAACTTCCGCCGCGAGCTGGAGATGAGCACCAACAGCGAGCAGCTGGAGGAGGCCGGCTCGGCCCTGAGCGACGAGCAGAGCAGCGGCACCCTCAGCTCCCCCGGCCAGTCCGACATCCTGCTGACGGCCGCGCAGGGCACCGTGCGCAAGGCCGGCGCCCTGGCCGTCAAGAACTTCCTGGTGCACAAGAAGAACAAGAAGGTGGAATCGGCCACGCGCAGGAAGTGGAAGCACTACTGGGTGTCCCTCAAAGGTACACGGAAAGTGGGCAGGGGTCTATCCAGGTGCGGGGTGGCAAAACCAGGGGCCTGGACTCGTAACAAAAGCTGCTGTGAGCTTCAGGATTGTTCACATAAAGTGTGAGGAAGTGGCCCTGCTGGTTTTCAGAGGTTTTATGTGTGGTTGCTGATGTGCTCAGTGATGGCGCGTGTGTAGTCCAAGGCACAGCGCTGGGGTTCAAACTGTGCTGGCAGCGCCCTGGGTGGCGTCCCTGGGCACCGGGTGTTTCCTTGGAGAAGTGTGTCCATGGTGTGCTGACAGATAAATACCCACATGCCACGGCAGGCACGGGATGGTGGGAGCCCACTGCTGGTGACAGTGCCTGTGTTCACACAGGGGCTCTGCCAGGCTCTGCATCCCTCCTGCACCTCTTGGCCTTTAGGGCCTCTCGTTCCCCGAGAGATGCTCCATGAGTACAAACACCGGGTGAGCTGCAGCACCATTGTGGTGTTGCGTGGACAGGAAGCCATGGGTTGCTCATCGAGGCTGGCATGTGGCTTGGGTGACGTTGGCTCTGGCTGTGTCACCCACCCCGTGGTGGCAGCCCTCAGCACCTGGCCACCCTGCTTCCTTCCTCGGCTTTCCAGGACACTGATCCTCTTCTCCCTGGATGGTTGCAGCTCCTGCCAGGCACGTGCTCGTAAACTCATCTTCATGTGGTTCAGCAGCAGTGAAACAGGAAGCCACTTTTGGGGCTGGCCTCCCTCTCCTCCACTGTGACCGGAGCCAGCAGAGGCAGAGCCGTGTTTCCTGCTCTAATGGGGTCACCCAAAAAGCTCAGTGTGGTCAAACCCTCGAGTCCTCCCCACTGAGAGCTTTTCTTAGAGCACTTGTTTATTTTTAATTTGCAGCGCTGTTTTAAAACCAACAGCAAAGTTAGGAGCCAGCTCTCCTTGGGGTGGCTGGAGAGCTGGGGAAATGAGAGAGGAGAGAGGGAGGTGAGGAGCAGCCCTAATCTCCTGGGAGGGGGCCCTGTGGCAGGAAGGTCTTGCTGCGAGGAGCGGGCAAACAAAGGGCCATCTGGGAGGAAAAAGGGGAAGGATGAGCAGGGAAGTGATGTTGTTTTGAAGTGCTTTGACTCAAGTGGAGTGTTAACTCCTTGGATTGCTCTGCCTTCATACTGGCAGTGTTTACCGGAGGCTTTGAAGTGAATAGCTGCCATTGTTTGGCTGCAAATAGTTTTCTGAGAGCCTGGGTACCAGAGCATCCTTTTCCAGTGACACAGCAACTTAAAAATAACTGGAAATAGTGTGGGAAGGTGGGAGAGGAGGAGACCCTTTCCTTTGTTGGAATCTCCCAAACTGCACTCTTGCTCTATACTTTTTTTTCACTTTCCCTTGGAGGATTGTAAAGATAATTTGTAACACCGAGCAGGTTGTTTGCTGTCCCCAGCTAAGTTTTTTTGTCTGTCAGTCTTTCAGCAAGCACAGCTCATCCCAGCCCATTTTAATTCCAGTTACTGTCTGCATCTAGTAATTAAATGGCTTGATCTTTGCCTTGCAGGGACTGTAGCAGCAGCAGCAGCTGCAGAGGCTGAGGCTGGGCCATGCCCGGAGGCCTGTCTGCACGCAGGGCTGCCTCACAGCTGGTTGTCACCCTCAGGGGACACAGGATCTCATGCCTGAATCTTCCCTGGGATGGGGTGGCCATGGATGACCCCACATTTGTGACTTCTTACAATGTTTCTTCTCTGGGGCTGTGTTTTACTGCCCAGGACTTTGTGGTTTGGCAATCTAGGGGAGAACAAAACTCAGGAAGAACAAAACAGCCCCGAGTCAGGGCTTGGAGTGCCCTACAGCTCATGGTGTGCCTGCTTGGCATTAAAACCTGCACCTCGTCAAGCTAAAACTGGGCACTTGCTGGTGCTCTCCACTGTGAAAACCCAGACAGGCTGTGGCAAGTGCTCCTCATCCCTGGGAGGGTTTATTTATAGGCTCAGTCTCAGCGCTGAAGAGCTGCAGGGCATTTGAATGTGCTGCTCGTTGTCTCTTGCAGGGTGCACGTTGTTCTTCTACGAGACGGATGGCAGGTCTGGCATTGACCACAACAGCATCCCCAAACACGCTGTCTGGGTGGAGAACAGCATCGTGCAAGCCGTGCCTGAGCACCCCAAGAAGGATTTTGTCTTCTGCCTCAGCAACTCCCTCGGGGACGCTTTCCTCTTCCAGGTTGGTTTTTGCAAACTCCCTCTCTTTTTCTGTCTCCCATCAAGGAGGACATCACAGCGCTGGTTGGCATCAATGGAAAAATCCTGCTGACTCCAGTAGGTTTGGGGTTTTCCTCTGGCAGCACTAGACATGATTTGGACACGATCAGTGTCAAACCTACTCTTTTGTTAACTGACTGGACCCTCTTTGTGCAGATGGCTGGAGCAAAGAAGGAAGAAATGCTCTTGCATCACTGTAAAAACTGGTTGGGCAGCATGCTTAGCACACAGATCAAGCCAGTCACCACACAGGACATCCAGCTCGGCCTGAATGTGCTGTGCCACTCTCTGTGACTTGTGAGAGATGTGTGTCACAGTCAGGGCTGTGCAGAGAGGCTTCGCTGCCTGTGCCCCACTCCCAGCACAGAGCTGTAGTACTGCGTTTGGCAAGGACAGACCACAGCCCTGCAGGAGACTATTTCTGTCCCGTGGAAGAGGAAAATGGGGCTGTTTGTGATGCCCACAGATGCTTGTAACAAGCCTGCCCATTGCACTGCCCCCAGAGACATCCCATCCCTCCCACACGACTCAGGCAGCTCTGGCTGTGCCCACACAAACCCAGCCCTGGCACGTGTTTGCCAGGAGCTCCCAGCAACTTGTGACACCACGTAGTTGTGTGTCGGGTGTTTGCAGCTTGTTTGTGTGGTCCTTTCCCTTGAGAAAAAGAGTGATTCCCATTTCCTGCTCATCTTCAGCTCCTAAAATCCACTCTAGATCCTTTGTTCCCCCCCAATCCCCAGGAAACCAAAAAGAAAAGTGAATCTAATGGTAGGCATATAATACTTTGAAATTTAATACGATAAAAAATGCTGTTAGGATTTTGCTAGGAATTACCAAAACACAGCATCTCATTCTAAGTCCAGTGCTGCTCTCCTCTGCTGGGCATGAGGTTTCACCACCTGACTGTGGGCAAAGTGTCTCCCATTCTGGCAAATAATTCCTGTATTTCCAGCAGACATTCCTCAGCGAGGGGGATTCAGAGTGTCTTCAGCGGTGGAATGAGGGCTTGTTCATGGCACTGCCTGGGCAGGGGGCCTGACCAGTCTCAGCCATATCCTGTGTACAGTTCCAGCTGAACGCAAGGAGATTGGGAAGCAGCAGATCAGTCCTGCAGGAGATCCTGTGTCTGCTTAGTGGTGTCATTGTGGGACACGTGTGTCCCACTTGCTTCAGTAGCACAAAAGCTTGGGGAGCGTCAGTGTGAAGCCCAGTCCGTGCATATGTGATTCCCAGAGCTGCGCTTCTCTGGGAATCTCTCCTTGGCTTCACCCTTGGCTCTTGGTTGTGACCTCAACGAGGATGACATTCCTCATTTTCTCCAGCACATGGAGAAGTCATGCTGGGCTCTCTATTAATAGATCAGGCATCATCAGAAAGTTTAATTAGAACAAGGTGGTTTGGCACCTTGCTACTTTTCCAGCCAGGAGCCAAATAGCAGTGTGATTATTGCCACAGGCTAACACTCACAGAAAGTCCTCTGCAGCCCTGAGCTGGCTGTAAAGTTTGTTTTATAACCTACTATAGAAAGAAATTGAGTTTAGTAAAAGGCCTAAGAAGATTGACTTTTTATTTTGAAAATCTGGAAAGCAGAATCTGGAAAGATTCTTCTTTGTGTGTCAAAAGCCTCTAATCAGAATAGTCCTGTTCCAGAAAAATGTACTGGTGTCCCAGGCTCCAGCCTGGTGTCTCGTGGAGTGGTTTGGGCTGGAAGGGACCTTAAAGCTGATCGTGTTCCACCCCTGCCATGGGCAGGGACACCTTCCGCTATCCCAGGTTTCTCCAAGCCCTATCCAACCTGGCCTTGGACACTTCCAGGGAGGGGAAGTGCTCCCTTTTCCCGAGCTGCCGTATCCATGCTGAGGAAGGGACAGTGCCAGAGCTGTGAAAACGAGGATGAGCCTGCCTTCAATGATAACAGAGTTGTCTTTGGAGTGCTTTGGGACCTTCAGAAATGGAAAGCTTGTTTGTCTGTGCACCATAATAAAGCTGCTCGTACTTATCATGGTCCTGTTTTATGCCATTAATTTATTTTTAACTGCTGCATGCCAGAAAAGCTCTCCATCCTGGAAAGAGCACTGGGCTGGCGAATCCTCTGCCTTAAGGAATGGGAGTTTAGAAATCATCATTAAATGCTGAACTCCAAATTATATCAGCGCAGCGTTGAGCCAGGGAGGTAATTCCTGAGGCCTTGCTGGGAAGCACCCCACAGCTGCAAAGCACAGATAGAGGTGTAATTCCAAGTGCCGAGTGCCTGGTGCCAAGTTAGAAGTGACCTGCTTAAGGATGATGGGGGGGTTATTACTTCGACAGGAGTAAGTGGATTTCAGGCTTTGAATCTTGAGATCAAAGGGAAAGGAAACTCCTTGGAATTGCATTTGTTAATCTGCAATCAGTTTCAAAGAGGATCCTGACTTCTTCTCCCGCTTTTGCCTGTGCTCAGACGTGCAGCCAGACGGAGCTGGAGAACTGGATCACGGCGATCCACTCCGCCTGTGCCACCGCCGTGGCACGGCAGCACCACAAGGAGGACACGGTCAAGCTCCTGAAAACAGAGATCAAAAAGCTGGAGCAGAAGATCGACATGGACGAGAAGATGAAGAAAATGGGTGAAATGCAGCTGTCGTCTGTAACAGACTCCAAGAAGAAGAAGACCATTCTGGATCAAGTAAGCTCTTGCTCATGTGAAATAAGTCCCAAGGGAGGGGTTAAGTCCTTCTAGAGATTGGGGGGAGCTCCCTGGTGGGAGGTTCCCGGAGCAGGTGGGAGCAGGAGAGCTGTGCTGGCTGCCTTAGTTGTACCATTTCTCCACTAAGGTCCAGCATGGGCTGTCTTCTCCTGGCCTCCAGGAGATTTGGATAGCACGAGGCTGAGTGAGGAGGCTGCCAGGCCATGGCTGCAGCGTGCCGTGGGGAACAGCTGCTCCCACAGCGACAAACGCTGCTGCTGCTGTTGGTTTAAGGGTGCCAGAGGCTGCGCTTCTGCTCGCAGCTGGGCTGAAGAGGCCATCTCTGCTTTCTGCTTGTCCCAAGGGCCTGCCTTGACCTTGTGGCAGCATCCCTGGCTCCCCTTGGGCCCGCTCCTTCTGCCTTCAAGTGGACAGCGAAGCTGGGTTTCAGAAGCAGGGAGCCTCGAGCAGATGTCTCTCCCGCTGCTGCAGCAGCACCTTATTTTGGGAAATGAGCATATGGCTCCTGCTTCCCTCATTTGGAGCTCTTGTGCCGCGGCTGCCAAGTGTGCCTGTAATGCAAAGCGTGGCAAGTGGCTGGGGCTGAGCTGAAGGGATTTGTACCCCCTGGAAGCCCGTGAGGATGGGGAGAGAGAGGAGGGAGATGCTGAAGAGCTCCTCTCAAAGGCTGTCAGTCACAGTGAGAGGGCAGAGCAGTCTCTCTCTTTATGTAACTGAGTTTGTCTGGATGCTTTGAAACTGTTTCCTATAAGCCATTTGAATTATTTAAATAAGTCCTTCCATAGGCTGATTACAGCACTCTTCCACTGATCAGATTAATTATCCCCAGTGTATGGCTCTTTTTCAAGCTCCGTTGGTGCTCACAGCAAAGCTGCTGCTGTGGCTGCTGATTTGGGTTGCCCTGTGCCTGGAGTTTGGTGGGGTTTGCTCTTCTGGTTTCTCAGATGCTCTTGATGCGTGAAAGAAGCCTCTTAAGGGACTGCTGAGCAGAGAATCCTGGAAATACAAAGAAAATTTAAAATGAAATTTTAATCCTGTTAATTAGCCTCGTATCGAAGGAGCAGTGGTCCCAGGAGGAGACTTCTGCCATGAAATGTAGAAAAAGTTGTTTTCCATCTAATGAAAACTCTTATTATTTGGATCTTTTAGGGGGTTGGGAGGGCAGGGGTATGTGGGAAAAATGAGGACTCAGGGTTTTCTGTGTGAGATCAGCATTGGTGAAAAAGGTGTGCTACTGGGAAGAGCAGAACTTTTTCAAGGCATTTACCACCCTCTTCTCCCTTCTCTCCCCTTCTCTCTCCTCGCTGCTGAACCTTGGCTGGCCGCAGATCTTCGTGTGGGAGCAGAACCTGGAGCAGTTCCAGATGGATCTGTTCCGGTACCGCTGTTACCTGGCGAGCCTGCAGGGCGGGGAGCTGCCCAACCCCAAGCGCCTGCTGGCCTTCGCCAGCCGCCCCACCAAGGTGGCCATGGGCCGCCTGGGCATCTTCTCCGTGTCCTCGTTCCACGCACTGGTGAGTGGGGCACGGGCACGGCCCTTCCCTGAGCCCGCGGCACATCCTGCTCCTCACGGGGGCTGCCGTAAGGAGCACGGCCTTAGGGAAGAGCCATTTTCTCCCGAGTGTGTGATTTTGGATTTCCACTATAAACGCATTTTCCAGGGTCATCTCGAACATCCATGGGCTAGGGCTCGATCCACCAGTCCTGTGAAGTCAGTGGAGCCGTTCTGAGGCCCTCAGCATGTGCTGGCTGAGACCTCCTCGGGCTTGGCTCCCTTTGTTCCATGTGGATAAAACTACTGACCAGTTATTCGAATATCTGCTCTGTGGTGATCAACACCTGATGCTCCACAAGGGAGGGGAAATGTTCTTCTCTGCTACCTACAGTGTGGTGAATAATGGTTGTTTAAATTTAAGTACTAGAACAACCCAGCTCTTAAAAGCACAGGGAAATGTTTGGCAAAATGGTGGGATTTTAATGAGTTTAAATCAAGTTCTTGTAGTTTCAGCTTGGACTCCTGGAGGTTCACAGAAATAGCTGAGCTCCACTGTTGTCTTGTAGATGTCAGCTGTACCCTTCAATTGAATGCAGAGCTGTAATTCAGTCAGGGGCGTTTTTATTCTTTCCTATATGAAAAGATTAGCGTCATCATCCTGCTAATTGCTGGTGGATTTATTATATTTTTTAAGTGGCGGGCTGTAATTTGCATTTATGCTTATTTTTTTTTTTTTGCATCAAGCAAAGCACTGAGCATTAGCCTGAAAAACAGTGTGCTTCTTCATGCTGCTGTCTCTGGAGAGCCAAGGGAGAAAAAATATGTTTTGAAAATGTTGTGTTGGAAGAGACACGTGTTTTCTTCTCCTCTCAGCAAACTCTCGTGTCCTCCTTTGCCCCCAGGAAGGTGGGGAAATGCAGCCTCACGTTAGGAGCCCTAACTCAAGTTTCAGGAAAGGAATTTGCCCAGAGCAGCTGTGGCTGTCCCTGGATCCCTGGCAGTGTCCCAGGCCAGGCTGGAAAGGGCTTGGAGCAGCCTGGGACAGTGGAAGGTGTCCCTGCCATGGCAGGGCTGGCACTGGATGAGCTTTAAAGCCCCTCCAACCCAGGCCATTCTGTGATTCCATGACTCGAGTCTCCTGAAGCTGTTCCTCAGTACATTTGTCCAAGGATAATTTAGGTCATCCCAGGTGGCTCTGCAGAAATGTCCCAGGTACAGCTACGGAGTGTCCCCTAAGTCTGGGCTGTGGAAATGGAGATGTTGCTGTGGTGGTCGAGTTCTCCTTTTCCATGATTGCCCCACATTTCCCCAGCGAGCCCCCACCCCTCACACAGTTCTGTGTGCTCCAGCCAGCCTTCTGTCCATCCTGGCTCGAGTTCTGGGTGTGCTGCACCCAGGCACTCTGTCCCAAGCTTAGTGGCGGGGGCATCGCTGGGGCATGTGGGTGTCCCTCCCGCGGGGGCTGCCCAGCGTGTGGCAGTGCCACGTTGCTGGTTTGGGCTGTGGGAACGCAGCACAGAGGTGTTCAGGAGGTGCAGTCGGCAGGGTGGGTCTGTCTGTCTGTCTGTCTGTGCCGTGCCTCTCGCTCATACCTGCCGTTCCCTGCCACTCCCTCCTGGCAGCAGAGGAGCTGCCTCTCCTCAGGCCACCTGCATGGTGAAATGTGCTGTGCCTTCAGCCCGAGCACTTCAGCTCTGAGCAATGTCTCACTGAAATGCTCCAGAGCTTCCTCGCTTGGGAAGCTGTCACCAGATGGTTGGGCTCACTGAAGGCAAAACTCCTTTGTTGCCACGGGCATTTTGCAGAGCAGTTGACACTGCTCTGATGGGAAGGGTCGTTCCAGTGGCTTCCTCCCTTCCTGTGTGTTGCTCACTCCTTCAGATGTCACTTATCTTTAAGGGAGTGCAGGTTTAAGTGCCATGACCTCCCAGCACGCCTTTATCTGGCCTTGCTGTGGTTCTGAGTCAGCACCAGGATGCCCAGAGTGTTTCCACAGGAAAGAGCAAAGAGGAAGACCTGGTTTTTGGGAAGCAACAGATAAGTTTGGAAATCTCAGGTTCCACATGCCCAGCTTTGAAACCTTACTAGGAAAAAGGAAAAAAAGAAAAAAACCCAAACCCTTCACTGATGCTGAGGCTTTGCTCTGTGATGATTAGGCTGCTTTAAAATAAATTAATGCCAATAAATGATGGGGGTGGTGAGTACTGTCCATTTCAATATTTGGTGTTTGACGTTAGGAGAAGTGAGTTAATTTGCAGTGAGAGGGCAGCAGCCTGGCAGCGTCCCCACTGTTCCAGTAGTGAGTACCCTTCGTTGCCATAGGATTTTCCTTTTAGCCCCCACGCAGACTCCACAGCTCGGTGGGTTGGTGTGGTGGCTGCTGCAGCCTCTGATTCTGAAGCCATGTGGCATTGACAGGTGGCGGCTCGCACGGGGGAGTCGGGAGTGAGGAGAAGGACACAGGCCATGTCCAGGTCTGCCAGCAAGCGGAGGAGCAGGTTTTCTTCTCTTTGGGGGCTGGATACTACCTCGAAGAAAAAGCAAGGGAGGCCAAGCATTAACCAGGTAAGCTCGGGGAAGTTTGGGTGGTGTTATTTGGGTGGTGTTATTAGCAGGCAGAATGCAGCTCGCACACAGTCACTGGCATAGAGTCATCTCGTTCCTCATCTCTTCAAAAATCAGGGACTGGAGCTGCACATCAGTGCACAGCAGCTCCTGTCAAAGGTTTGGAATTTGCCCTTTTTTAGCTGAATTCTGTTGTTGCATTTCTGCTACTTCTGCTTTTCCTGGAGGTGCCTTCCCTGATCTCAGGGGCAACAAAGCAGCAGTGTAAAGCAGATACAACTTTGAAAGGGAAAAAAACTCCAATTCAGACTTGTTTGGTTATTTTTAATTTAAAATGATGAGTTCATACAATGCTTTAAGTGTAGCTGAGTTTGGTGAAAACTTCCTAAAGTGACAAGAGCTTTGCATTTAGTCCGGACACTCCCTGTTTTGCTTCTGATTTATAAAAAAGCAAAAGTTGTGCTGTTTCCACTGAGTCACTGCCCAGATCTTTCTCTAGAAAACATGTTTCAGTGTGATGGGAAGGTGCTTCCCTGTTATTCTTTCCAAACATCCCTAATTACAGCTTTCACTTTTTGAGAGCCATACCTCATCTAATTGCAGGAAATGTAGGCTCTGCTTTTCTTTCTGTTCTCTCACCTTCTGTGGGGAGAAGGGCTGGGGCACACGTTGTGTGCCCTGTGATTTCTTGTGCTGTCTGTTGAAGCAGCAGTGGGTGTTTGTTTTGTTCAGCAGAGGATGAATGCTGTGGAATTGTTCAGCTTGTTTGGAGCGCGGCATTGAAAGTTCACCTGATATTTAGAGGCTGAGCAGAAGCCCAGGGTTTGGCTGGAATGCAGCTCCATGAGCACATTCCCAGTTCCCTGTGCCTGAGTTGCAGCATCCCTGTTGATCTGTATTTACTTGCCCGAATCCCTTGTCCTGAGCTGGGATCGTGCCCGTGCTGTGTCTTCAAACCTGCTTTCCTTTCCCCCTGAGCTCCCCCTTTTGTTTCCCCTTTCAGTGGGATAATTGCATTCTTCACGCTGCCTCCCCCACTGCTCCCCCTCGCTCCTCCACAGCACAGGCATGGAAAGAGATTCTGTTCCAGGTTAAAGGAAGGTCGTTGTGGAGAGAGTTGTAAAAAGTGTGACGTTTTCAGAAAGTAGCAGAGTGTCTAAATGCAGTGCCTGAACACATTTCCCTTGCATGTGCAAAGTGTTGCCCATTGGAACCCCATAGCTGTAAATCCCTAAAGGGCAGAGACCTTTTCCCATCCTGCTGGTCCCTGCTTCGTTTTGGCCATGGAGTAATTAATGAACCCAGCAATTTGATCCTAGAGCTGTGCTGATGGGGAGCCATAGAACGGAACTTTTCCGTTTTCATTATTGGTTTCTGCTGCAGCACCAGCCCTGCTTGGCCATCTGATGCAGTCCTGTGCTGTTTTGGGGTGGATCCTGCAAATATTAGTGTTCGGTCATTCTTCCTGCATGGAATCCTGTTGATTTTGGCTCTCTGGCTCGTGCTGGGTCACCAGCTCCTATTTCATTAGAGAAGGGTTACTCTGGCTTGTGCTTGAATGTTTGCTGAGTACATTTTGGCAGCTGGCTCATTACAGAGCCAGCCAGAAGCAGAGTCCTTCTGATTTCTCAGCACTGGCCGAGGTAAGGAAGTGCTCATTTCCCACATTTTACAGGTGAGGAAACCAAGCACAAAGAGAGATAAAATTAGTCCAGCTCCACCAAGGAAGTCAGGACAGACCTCCAAGCAGAAGTGACCTTTAATCTTCCTGCACCACCCCATCAGCAGCTTGTCTTTCACCTCCTCTGCTCTTTCATCAAGCTGGTATTTTCCTTTTCTCCAGTGCATCTGCAGCAGAGAGGCAGGGAATGTTGGAGAGGTCCTCCAGGTCACTGCCTTGCCAACCTTTGTGGTGGGCCTGGGTCTGGAGAGAGAGCAGTGCAAAGGTGTGTGTGTGTCAGTAAAGCCTCACCTGAGCTCAGGAGGAGCGGTCCTGGAGAGGAGCTGGGGGTGGTGAGCACAGGACAGGAACAGCACTTGGAGTGAGCTCACCTAGTGTTTGGGATCCCCTCTCTGCTGAAAGCTCCTCCTTGTTCCTGTGTCATTTCTTTTTGGATGACAGGCTCAAACAAAAAGAGGTTAGAGGGACTGCTGGATGGGACTTAGCCACCCTAAAGAAGGTTCTCCCCATCCCAAATTTCTCTAGTGAGCAGAAAAATTTATCCAGGCAGTGTGTTTGGAGATGAATGTTTGTATTTCTCAGTTTGATTTCCGTGCTGGATGTTAGACAGACTGTTCTGCCCTTGGCATGTGCTGCACACAGGGAGTCCTGTTCATGTTTTAAAGCAGATTCCCTCTGTTGTTCCTCAGGTGTTTGGAGAAGGAGTCGATTCAGTCAAGAAATCCCTCGAAGGGATCTTTGATGACACAGTCCCGGATGGCAAGGTAAAACCCCGGCACTCATCTGCCTCCTTCCCCACGTTTGCAGACAGTAAATTCCTAATAAATGCTAAGGTTTGTTATTTTGCCATCTCTAAGCGTTGGAGCTGCAGTACCTACAACAGTTTTGTTGGCATTGGTTTGCCCAGAAACACTGTGCATTTCAGTTTTAAATCTAAATCTGCTTTTACCCCTCCTATTTTTTGTTGCATTCCTAGCATTCCCAGTAGCCATAGGGTGAAATCGCAGGAGAAGCACACTGCAGCAGTGTAGCTGTGTGGGTGGCATGGGAAGGCACAGGGAAAACTTCAGGTTCCTGTCCAGACAAGCCTGCAGCCTGGGCTCAGGAGCAAAATATCTTCTCTCTAAGAGGGCTCTGATACAGCACATAATGCCCCAGTACTGATGAAGAGGGAGCTGTGTTGGGCTGGGATGGTCATGATGGATTTTGTCTGTTTAGAGGGAGAAAGAAGTGGCCCTGAGCAGTGTCCACCAGCACAACCCCGACTGTGATATTTGGGTCCATGAGTACTTCACGCCGTCGTGGTTCTGCCTGCCCAACAACCAGCCTGCCCTGACAGTCATCCGGCCCGGGGACACCTCCCGGGACGTGCTGGAGATGATCTGTAAGGTAAACGTGCCCTGGGGGGGGTGGAAATCAGGGCAGCCTCATGTGCCAGAGCTTGGACTGCTGTGCACCGGCAGAACAGTTCTGTGTTGGGTGAAGAACACAAATCGCACTGCAGTGCTGAGGTCAGGAGCACAGCAGAAAATTCCCTGCAGCTGGAGCTAGCTTGGCGTGGGTGCCGGGAGAGGCAGCAGGCTGGGCTTGGCCTTTCCCACTGTGGCTGCTGTGCACAGGCCTGCAAGTGCCGTCCCACGCTGGCTCTGCTCTGCTGCTGCCTGTCACAGCCCCTCCAGTGCCCCTCCTGTGCCCCATCTGAGTGTGGGACCCCTGCTGCCAGCCTGGTGCCAGCCTGGTGGCCCCAGCACTGCCACCCCTCCCACGGCCCCTTCCCTCTGCCGGGCAGGGAGGTGATCTCAGCCCTCCCCAGAGCCAGGGGGACCTGTCCCCACGTGCCACCCCTGCTTCCTTCCCTGGGGCTGGCACTGGGGAGAACAGCAGCAGCAGTGGGAGAAGGTGCCCGTGTTTGCCCGCGCTGCAGTCAGACCCAGCCTCGTGTGCATGGCACGAGGGGACAGGGAAAGCTTTTATCTACGCTGGAGTGGGGGGAAAGAAAAACCACCTGGATTTCTTTGCCAGATGAAGTATCGAGACATTGGGTCATTAAAAAGAGTTATATCTCTAAAGAGTTGGGAACTTTGACAAATTAAACACAGGCTTTCAGATCTGGCAGCTACATAATGTGTGTTTTCTAAGCCAGCGAGACCCGACTCCTGTCACATGCTGCTCTGAAAAGTGAGTCTGCTTTGTACAACAACAACAGCAGGAGAAAAGAAAACATTTATTACTATTGAGAGCTTAAGTTTGGGGACTTTCAGAACGTGTTGCATGTGCTTCCAAAGAGAGGCAAGGTGAGAGAAAGGCGTTTGTTTCCAGTAATTGTACGGTGCGCTCGTCTCTCTGCCAGGTGCGCTGCAGCTTCTGAAAGCTCTGCTTTGTGTTCAGCAAAAGATGACATTTTTGGAGAGAGACATAATAGGGAAGCTGGATGACACATTATTAGTAATGATTTAGTTTTAGGATTTCTGTTTTCCTTTGGGTAAGAGTGGTTAACTCAGTGGACAAAGCCCTCGGCCGGGGTGAGCTGGTGTAGCTCTGTGGTTTCAGCAGGTGCCTGCTGAGGCTGTGGTCTCTTGCTGTGTGTTTGCTGCAGGGGGTGGGGGTGTTTAAGGAGAAGGGGAGGTTGGTGAGTGTTTTTTCAAGAGCTATTATCTGTTTCTTTCCTTTCTGTAAGAGTCTTCAGCCTGAAAAACACTCTCGGGATGCCTTCTTTTCTGTAGTAGTTAATAACCAATCTCTTTCTTCTGTCTCTTGCATTCAGCTCATTTTCCCCCCTTTAATATCTGATCCACATCATTTCACATCAGTTTGCCATCTGCCATCTGAGAACCAGTCAAGTTCTGGTACAGTAAACATTTCAAGCTCTACATTTCATATAAACCTCCTCATGTTTGTATATGTCGTTAAATCTGTGCTGTTAAACTGAGCTTGATTCTTCTGTTGGAGAACGTTAAGTGCACCAAAGTCGTTGTGGAAAATGTGTTCTTATGCTAACATTGCTTCTTGTTATTGTACAGCAAGTTAGGCTTTGGAGGATGCTTTGTGACACTTTTATGATTCAGGATTGGTGGGAGGAGTGTTTAAAGCATTTTTAAAGTGGTTTCTCAAAGATTTCTCCTAAGATGTAACTAGCAACATACTTGGAAGGCAGGAAAAGTCAGTGTATGTGCATCAAATTGCTTTCTATGGCTGATAGGAAATAGCTGGTCCCTTCCAACCTTAACTATCCTGTGATTCTGTGACAGCACTGCTCAGTGTGAATGAGTGTATATGCATTACTAACATTTGCATAGCAGTGTGTCTTAAAATGGAGGAGGAAATCACTCTGTGTA
Source organism: Origma solitaria (assembly GCA_013397895.1). NCBI lineage: Eukaryota > Metazoa > Chordata > Aves > Passeriformes > Acanthizidae > Origma > Origma solitaria. The sequence goes on from VZRL01003797.1 coordinate 235,746, forward strand.
TGGATTTGGGCAGAGCCAGTGTGGAGCTAATAACACCAAAACCCAAGCACAGATGACTACATGGCCTTTAGTCTTTTGGCTGCATAAAAAGTGAGGCAAGAAAGGGTTGGGTCTTTTTCCCTCACCATCTGCATTTTTCAAAGGGACCTGCACAAGGGGCAAGAAGCAGATTCCCGCAGGGTCTCTGGGTTTGTGCTCGAAGCCTCTGAGAAGCTCTTTAAGCGTGATGCTCTGAGGCTTCCTTTGCTTTCGGGCTGGTGCTTTGCTGTTGGAAAAGCTGGGGCCACACAGGAGCGGTGCCGTGGGATGGCTGCTGTGTTTCTGTGGTGCTGCCACGAAGGTCTGCCCCACCAGGCTGGGAGAACACGCCAGGCCCTCTCCTTGGCTGGAAAGGAGCCAGACTGGGTGAGCAGCCGGGGCTGTGTGCCAGCCCAGTGTGGCACTGGGAGCCTCTGGAATCGGATCGCACCCCTGGCTGTAAATTCTTCTTCCAAAGCACCTCGGTTAAGCTGTTGGGTTCTGCCTTAAATGGGGTTAGCTGCTTAATTTAGTCCAGACATAACCAGAGTTATTAGGAGAGAAATAAATAAACCAAGAAGCTGATTTGGACGGCTGAAAGGGATTTTGGGTGGTCTCGAAAGGATATTCATATGATTAAAGCTGCCCTGTTTCTGCTCCCACCTCCCCACATATGGATGCAGCTCCCAGCAACAAAAAAGTGGGTTAATGGTTTGGCTTTTAGGGCAGCCTGGCTGTGTCCACATTCAGGGGACCTTTTCCTTTCACTTCGGTAGAAAATCATGGCCCTATTTGAAACACTGAAACCAATGTCAGATTTGGAGGTAGACAAAGCCCTGGGGCAGCTGTAGGATGTTAATTAACTGCAGGGGGTGGCTCATTGGCTGCAGCGTGGTCACGGCTCTCCTTCCTGACCTGGATGGGACTGCAGGGTACTGGATTGGTGGCATCCACTGGGCTAATGGGGTATCTTGGAAGGAATGAGTGGCTGTAAATACAAATGTTTTCCCCAGTTTTATCTTCAGCTGATGCTCTGCCTGGAGTCGCCAGACCGGATAAATTCATGGCAGGTGGTGACTTCTGCCTGCCCAGGGTGGGCTGGAAAGCATCCCTTGGCTCTCCTCCCCAAGGGAGGATGTTGGAGGGGCTGTGGGTGGTCCCTCTGCCAGCCCTGGGCTTTGGGCAGTGGTGTGGAGCTGGGCACACAGCTGGGACTGACCACCAGGCACGGCCAATACGCAGCCCCTGCATGACAGCTTGGGCACCGGGAAATCACCCACCCCAGGGCAGGAGGAGGCTGCCAGGCTGCCTGGCTCCTTTTTCACAGAGTCATAGAATCCTTCAGGTTGGAAAGGACCTCTGAGCCCATCGAGTCCAGGCTGTGCCCGATCCCCACCTTGTCACCAGCCCAGAGCACTGAGTTATGGCCAGGCATTCCTTCCTCCAGGGATGGGCACTGCAAACCTTGCTGGGCAGCCCCTTCCCATGCCTGACCACCCTTCCCAAGAGGAAATTCCTCCTGATGTCCAACCTGAGCCTCCCCTGGCACAGTCTCTGAGGCTGTTCCCTCTCCTCCTGTCCCTGTTCCCTGCAAGCAGAGCGTGACCTCCACTGGCTCCTGTCAGGAGCTGTGCAGAGCCACAAGGTTCCCCTGAGCCTTCTTTGCTTCAGGCTGAGCCCTTTCCCAGCTCCCTCAGCCTCTCCTGGTGCTCCAGCCCCTTCCGAGCTCCGTTCCCTTCCCTGAACACCCCCTGACATGGGGGTGCACTCAGTGGGTTTAGGTCTCCTCTCTGTGTTTTTATTTAAGACACTTTTGTGTCTAGGGCCAGTAATGTGAGCTGACCAGAGAGTAACCCAGGACTCCTCTGTGTCATTTCTGAACCTTCAGAGCCAATTCTGCTTCCCTTTAGTTTCTGGGATGTAGGTACACATGTGTCCATAAGAGAGAAAACTACTGAAAACAGCAGTAATCAGGGAGAAAAGCTTTCCAAAAAAAGAAAAAAGTTAAGTGAGGGAGCAAGGATCTCTTAGATTCAGGTGTTTTCTTTTGGCCTGTGATGGATTTCAAAGTCATTATTTAATTAACTAGGAATTTGTCTGGATTACGGAGGTTATTCAATTTCAGATACTCCATTTCATACAGGAATAATTTGATTTTTGGATTGGACATATCTGAACAGAACACTGTGCAGAGTGCAGCAATAGATCTGTTTCAGTTTTCTTATTATTGGTAGCTTTTTTACCCTGGGCTAATCCAGACACTCCAAAGCACTCACTGTTCTCTGTGTGTTTGCTGGAGGGTCAGGGTGGGATGTTTTCCCCAGGTCCCTCAGTGTGCATTGCTCATCTCCTCATTGCTGCTGTGTCATGGCTGGAACTGGAAAAGCCAGGCTTCAGAAAACAGGACAAACAGGCAATAATGATGTTCTTGCATGAATTTTCAGATAAGCCATTGTTTTCAGCACAGCCTGGGAAAACTTGGTAATTTGCTGGTGTAAAATGAAAAGGCTGAGGTATGAAAGCCTTTAATAATGGGATTTCAGAAGTGACAGTGAGGAGAATTTGCCTCTTGTATCTGTGAATCACTTTGGGGTTTCTCATTAGATTTCATTTAGGAACTTTGAAAGTAACTTCTGGATGATATCCTTTGTGTTTATCATAGTTGTAATGTGTTTTGATTACACACTGCATTAACCTCTGCTTAAATCAACCTTATTAATCATGCTGAGAAAAGGTCGTTAACATCTCCCAGACCAAATGCTATATCCTCAGCTAATTATAACTAATTCATTAAAATGGTGTGACCTGTTTCCACAGGGATGCAATCCAGGATGCAATTCTTGGCTTTCTCTAGCCTTACAAAGCCAGTGTATCCTGAGCTGGTTTGAGTTTAGAGGACAGACAGATCTTTTGTATTTATTAACCTTGCTTAAAATTTACCACATTGTATTTACATGCTAAATTATGAAGATGATTAAAAAACCCAAACCAAACAGAAAACACCTTTCCTGCCATATTTTGCTCTGTTAGCAGAACATTTTTTGAATATCCTTTTATCCAAAGGCATGATCTGAGGCTTCTACTGTTGTAGCATGAGCTTATTCCTGGAATGGCTTGGGAGGGAGCAGAATTCCGGGTCAGCAGAGCCACGGAGGCTGCTCCCAGAGCCCTCACTGGGTCCATGGCTGCTTGTTCCTGGGGAGAGCAGGAGGTCCGGGTTCTGTTCAAGTCACAGGCCAGCAGCTCACGGTGAAAGCTGGTCTGGGGCGTTGTTGTTGCTGTGTCAGAGATGAGGTGAGCGCTGCTTTTCTCTCTAAAGCCTCTCTATCTCTTGCAGACTCACCAGCTGGATCCCTCTGCTCACTACCTGCGCCTGAAGTTCCTCATTGACAACCAGCTGCAGCTCTACGTGCCAAAGCCAGAGGAGGAGATCTATGAGCTGGTAATGCTGCCCATTGGGCAAACGAAATTAAAGATCATCCCATTCCATCGTTAGTGTTTATCTGACATTCTGTGGCACTGCAGTTGTGGTGCTGTGCAGACCATAGCAAACTGGCGTTCAGGAAAGGGATCTCTCCAAACATTTCATCTGGGGTTGGTGCTTAGCTCCTGTCTGTGTGTGGATGTGTCTGGGGAGGGAGGAGGGACAGCCACAGGCAATGTGTGGAAGTCACTGTAAGGTACATTTAAGCTTAACTTCCCTCCAAGTTGTCTTTTCCTGTTGTTCATGTTGTCCATGGGGGTTTTAAAGACATGGTGTTGGGGCCTCAGCGCTTCTTGTTACAGTCCCTCTGTCTGGTTTATAAAGAGAGGGGAAATACACAAGTTGTTGGGTGTTTTTAATGTTTTTTGATTTTTTTTTTCTTAATGGGAAGGTAAAGATTGAGGTTAAGAAGGTCTGGAGTTATGTGTGAGAATATACTTCCTTAATTGCCTCAGCTGCCTGTTTTCATCTCATTCATCTCAAAAGCAGACTTCAAAGGAATTTTGCCATGAGAGATTTAAAAAAAAGACCAAACAGGATTAGTGTCATGCTTTAACTCAGTGATTTTACACAGGCACGCTGTAAAGCTTTTTAAAGTCCTTTTCATTGGTGGCTGGTTTACTTATAAGAAGTAAAACTTTGCTAGTTATGGAGGCTTTTGTTCATTTAGCAAAGAAGTTCTGGGATTTTCCATTAATGCTGTCAACAACAACAACAACAAATCGAGTGAGAAAGTGCTAGAGGAGTGCTAGGTCTGGAAAGTGTGATATAGTTGGGGAAAATTAAAACTCAGAGGAGACAGATTTTAGCTGTCATTGTCTGGAAGGACTTTGGGGACTTGTCTTGTGTTGAGAGGGTGTAGGATTGACACACTCATCAGTTATTGTTTATGCTGAAAAGCTGAAATGAACCCAAAACTCTGTCAGGGGGACTGTGTAGATGCTGGAAGGGGACAGTAGAGATGGGTGCTGCAGGATGGTGGCTGATGGATGAATATTAAACCAATACACTTTGTGTGTTTGTGTGCTCTTGTTTGGGGAGAAAATGGAGCTATTTCCATGGGTCTGTAATACCTGATCTTTGCAGTACTGATAGAAGCAGGAGATAAAATTAAGTTTTTATTAGAGAAACCTTTTGCTAATTAGTTCTTTTTCTTTTTGAAAGGAATGGTTTACATACTTCAATCCAAATACCGAGTTTCAAAATGTTAATTATTGTGAATTGCTTTTTTGCATGCTCACAGCAGCATGTAAACAGAATTAATATTCACCTGTGGGCTCTCATTGACCTGGGGCTATGATTTTTTCCGAAGACAAAGGGATGGTTTGTTACTTCAGTGCTGAAAGGCAGAGGGATTTGCAGCTGGATGGAGAGACTTCTGGGCTATTGCCTAAGTGTGAATTCATGCTGCTCTCCCAGGAAGCATGTTAATGACCATTCCAAAGACTTGGAGGCTTTCCTTGGTACAAATAAACATCAAGGTGTTAAAGGTGAAATGTCATGCTGAGGTATAGCAAATGTGATAGTCGGATAATGAAGAAATGTATTTAAGAAACAAAATCAGCCCTTGTGATTTCAGTGCTGTTGAATGATGGAATTCCTGCAGTGTCTTCATTAAATAATACAAAAACATTAAGCTATTACTACCTGTAAATGAGGAAGACAGGAACAGAAGCTCTGTTTCTTGTGAACTCAACATGGTATTGACTGAGAGAAATAGATGCATCCCTGGTTTTGTGGTGGTGCTGGGAAAACACTGCTTCCTCCTCTTTAGCTGTGTTCTAACAGCAGAGCTGAGTGACACTGCTAATGCCTCTCTCACAGGTGGAGAGAAACTGTTTGATAAATAATGACCGCAGTCCCTTTCTTCTGCCTGTAATTAAAAACCAAAAATCTGTTCAAAACCATTACAATTGATGTGTCCTCCCACAGTAACATATTTTTGTGTTTGTTTTTTTCCCCCTCTATTCAGCTGTACAAAGAAATAGAAATCTGTCAGAAAATCACCCAGCACATTCAGATGGAGAAGTCTGATGCATCCTCTGATATTTATGGTGAGTAACTCCTTGACTTGTTTTGCTGTTTCTCCCCAGTCGGTTCTAGCGTGAGCAGGTTCTTGCGTGCTGTTTGTTGATGTACCTGAAAGGTCTGTTGAGCACAGTGAGAAAAGCACTTCTGATTGCCGAGCCAGCCACAGCAACATTCACCTGCCCTGGAGGAGGACAGCTTTCTCTGGAGTGCCCTGAACGTGGCTTTCCTGGAGCTGGAGGATGCGCAGCCCCGGTGGGGAGAGCACAAATGTTTTCTTGTTGCTGTGGTTCCTCCCAACACCGCCCACGGAGGGCGTGGGTGGAGCAGCATCCTTTGCCAGCTGGCACATCTCACACGGAGCCTTCAGGGGCCCTGCCGTGGGCTGTGCTGGGGCTTGCACACTGCCCACAGCCTGGGGGGCTCTCCAGCCTCAGGCTTTCCTCCTTGCTCACCTCCTCACTGCTTCCTCCTGGCCCCCTCCTCCCTCCTCAGGAGCATCGCTGTGGGTATGAGGCGTCTCCAGGGAGGCTGCTCAGCCTCTTCTCCCCTGCCAGGGGCAGCCAGGGTGGGTTCCTGCCTGGCCCTGACACTCCTGAGCCTGGGGATGCCTGGCTCCAGCCCTCGAGGATGTCCCACGGACACCTGGAGCCAGGATCTGACACATGGCAGATCCGTGTGAAACATAAAGCAGGGCGAGTCCTCCTGTGTCGTTCCAGCACAATCTCTCATCTCTATGTAGTTCATTCTTCTCAGCTTTCGGGTGTTCCAGGTGTCAGCCCTCCAGCCTGGTGGTGAGTTTGCCCTTTGGTCTGGCACTTACAATTCTGGGGTGAATTTTAGAGTTATCTGTGCCACCTGCCCCTGGGAAGCCAATCTGCATCTTTTTGCTGTTTATCTAAATATTCTGTTTTAATGACTAGAATAATTCTGAATCCCCAAACTGCTTATTATACAGCTGCAGGCCATTGGAATATTGAGCTCTGCTAAAAAGCAGAGGGACTGACTGGGGCTTGAATATTGAAGGCCTAAGAAAGAAATATTTACCAGCCCAGTGATGACCCAGGACTGGTATTTATGCAGTGCCTGAAAGCACTGTGAGAGTTGGGGCTGTCATAGCATTTCCTGTTTATTTCTTTTTCTTCTTTTTTCTAAGTGATAGATGGAGAAAAACGGTGAAATGCACGGTGGTGTCCTGTGAAATGAGAGGTGTGGGATGTAGCTGTGCAGGGGCTCTGAGCCTGCAGGGAGGGAATGCTAAAAGAGCCCCAAAAAAGCTCACTTCTGTGTCATTGAAGGAAAATGGCCAAATGTGGTTTGCCTCTAATTGGCAGAAGGATTTCTGTGGTCTGTGTGTGTTCATGCAGTGACAAGTGTGTGCTGAAGTCACACAGTCCTGGAGCAGTTTGGGCTGGACAGAGCCTTAAAGATCATCCTGTTCCAGCACCACATCTCAGGGGGAGCTCACCTGGGAACATCTGTGGTGTTTCTGCTGCCACGAGTGTGCCTGTGGTGAGAGGCACTCCTGGAGGCTCTGGCCAGTGTTGGGTCTCTCAGAGGGACGCTTTGCTGATGCCTGAGCACAGATGTTCTCCCCTCTTTGGCTGGCACTCTTTTTCTCTTTGCCAAGGCTGTGAGGGCAGAAATCAGTGAGAGCCCTTGGCTTGCAGCTCCTGCACGTGCCAGGAGCCTGCTGGCCTGTCCCCCAGCAGCTGGGTGTCACAGGGGGCCGAGGGGGTTGTCTGGAGGCGGGTTTGTTCAGGTGGTGGGCTGGTCTGGTGAGGCCACGTGCGCTCAGAGAGGCACATTTTTGTTCTGCTCTCATCAGAAGTTTGCAGTGAAGAGAAGGCTCTGCCTGGGTCAGCACCCATCTCTTCCCACCTGTGTTTCAGCGTCCGTGCACAGTGTGATGATAATGTTTTTGGCAGCAGTGGCAGCTTATGCAATCACTGTGGCTTCCACCCACTGCTGCCCTTGCTCTGCTGCGCTGTTTGCGTGGAGCCCCCGTGGAACCCAGCCAGATGGGAGCTGTGCCTTCCTGCTGGCCACGTGTGTGTACAGACTGCACACACACACTTGGCCAGGCTGCTCCTCCCCTGGGTGTGTGGCACTGAGAGCACTGGCACTGCTGTGCCGCTCTGCGAGTGGTGTGAGATCAGCCACTGCCACAGCTGTGGGAATACACACGGTAGGGTCACATTCCCTGGCTGTGGAGGGGTTAACTGTGTGTGTGAGGTGACCATTTCCACGCTGTTGCCAGCTGCCCATCTCTCATCTCTCAAAGCTGCTGACAACCTGTGTAATTCTCCTTATGCCCTTTCTGCCAGGAATAACTGCAGGATTTATGGCTGTGGCTGAAAGGTGAATCAAGGAGCCAGCTACATGCACATTTAGACCTGATGGATTGAAGGAGGCTGAGGTCTTCTCATGGAGAAGTCAGAATCCCATAATGGGCTGGGTTGGAAGGGACCTTAAAGATCATCCCATTCCATCGGCAGGGACACCTTCCACTGTCCCAGGCTGCTCCAAGCCCTGTCCAGCCTGGCCTTGGACACTGCCAGGGATCCAGGGGCAGCCACAGCTGCTCTGGGCACCTGTGCCAGGGCCTCACCACTGTCACAGGGAGGAATTTCTTCCTAATATGTAATTTAAACCTTTTTTTTAAATTTGAGGCCATTCCCCCTTGTCCTGTCATTCCGGACTCTTGTAAATAGTCTCTCCCCACCTTTCCTGTGGGATCCCTTCAGGTCCTGGAAGGCTGCAGTGAGGTCACCCCAAAGCTTCTCTTCCCCAGGCTGAACAATCCCAATTCTCTCAGCCTTTCCCTGTAGGAGAGGTGGCCCTTGGGGCTGCTTGGACTTGCTTCTCTCCTCGCAGGGAGATCCTGAGCTGGCCCTCAGCCTGGTTTAACTGTGAGGTGTTTGGCCCCAAACAGCATTTCAGTTGCAAAGGGTGACGCTCTTAGGAACTGATCCTTGTGCTGACTCAAACTGCAGTCTTGGGCACGCTCTGCTGTTTTTCCAGATCAGGCTTTTCCAGGTAGGCTTTGCGGTGATGACAACCAATAACTACTATGTTTTACAGCTGCTCTTTTAGTCGAGGGTTCTTCTCTCTGCCAAGGCTGCTGTGTTGAGTGAGCTTCACAAATTTCATTTGATTCAGCTTGAGGAGCTTGCATGCAGGTTCCAAGTAGCTCAGTAAGTCATGAAAGGCCATATGCTTTTCACTTCTGAGCTGCCACATTTTTCCCCCTCCTTTCTTCTTCCTTTTTAATTTTTTTTTTTTATTTTTTAAATCATGGATGAAAAAATAACTCTCAGCCATAAGGATCAGCTTGAAGGGAGTCCTAAAGTCAGGGTAGGCTCCCAGCACATCTGCACCTCCTGCATGGTGGCTGATTCCATGTCAAAACAAACTACTCCCCCCAGAGGTTTGTAAATGTTTTCCTAGTCTCTAGAAAAAGAGAGAGCAAATGGTTGCCTGCACTCATTTTGGGAGTAATGAAGTTTCAGAAAGGCAAATGTTCTGCTTTAGATAACTCCCCAGTAAATAAACAACCTGCATTTAACTCGGCACGTTGTATTTCCTTTACACATCGTTATCTCACAGTGTCACGCACAAACGGCAGGAAAATCCCCCGGACCAAACCTCACAGTACCGTTTGCACTGTTTAAAATGAGGCTGTGTCAGCACTTCCACTCCACGACTGTTCTGTGGGTCTCTGGTGAGCATGAAACGTGCGCTGAGCTGAGACTTGGCAAACAGCAGGTTGTGCCATAAGCAGCTGAGAAAAGTAAGGGGAAAAGGGAAAGGGGCATTTTTACAAACCTGCCCAGCCCGTGCACCTCAAAAAGCAGAGGTCAGCCCTCTGTTTTAGCAGGAGGTGGTGTGCCTTGCCTGAGTTTGGGGTGGCACATGAGCCATGGCTCTCGGATTCCTGCCTTTTGTCCCAAACCATGGCTCTGTGCAGCTCTGGTCTGCAAACAGCAGAACTTCCTGGAGTGACCTTTGGTGGCAGGAGAATCGGGAGTCTGTTCCAAGGCTTTGCAGCTGTGGTGTCCTCAAATATGGCTGTGGATGAATTATATATGCACTCAGAAATTCAGTTCAGGTTTTTGTTAGAGCCGCTTTCGTTGTTTAACTTCCCTGTTGTGTTTGTAAAGGTTTGAGGGAGAGGGGCAGGATTCCTGCCTGCTCTCTGCATGGACAGCACAGCCGTGGCTGTGGAGTGTGGTGGCTGGACACACGGGCAGGGCTGATTTCTCTGACCTCTCATGGGGTGTCTCCCCAGGTTTCTCTCTGTCTGCCGTGGAAGAGGAAGGGATTCACCGGCTGTACGTGAACGCCGTCAAGGAGACAGGCCTGGCTTTCAAGAAAGGTAAAACGCTTCCCAAAGCCCTCCCGAGTCAGTCAGTGCGACATAAACACAGCAGAAGCATCTCAGTGCTCCCTGTGGCTGGGGTTACTGCCCCTGGTTTTGCTTGCAGCCTGTGCAGGAAGCATGGCAGTGCTTGGGGCAGAAGCCAGCAGGGATCCCCAGGCTGGCAGCTCATCCCAGGGCAGAGCAGGATGTGGTTCAGTGCAGCTGAGGCCAACCCTGGCACTGCAGTTCCCATTCACTGCCTCCCCTGTGGCATGGGATGGGCTGGTTGGGAGCTGGGCGGCTGGAACCCACCCAGGGTTTGAACTAGAACATGGGGACCATGAGGGCTGAGGAGATTCTCATCTCTTCATAACCCATGGGTGTGTGCAGAGCCCTCAAAAACACCTGCAGCGGTCCTTGGCCCTGCAGAGCTTCTTCAGCAGTTGGCCCTTGCCGGAAGCTGCTCCAGAAGCTGCTCTCCCCCAGGCTGCTGCATCCCTTGGCCATCCCCTGACTCTGGCACTGCTGAGCCAGTCCAGCTGATGGAAAACTGCCCTGGCAGTTTCTGTGACCCCGGGCAGGCAGAGCTGGCTAGTGTGGCTGGGAATGAGCAGCAGAAGGGGCGCAGTGGAGGCAGAAACGGGAAGGAAGGAGCAGTGGTCAGGGAATGGGAGCAGCCTGGAGTTGCACCCAGCTGTGGTCCCTAAGCCCAGCTTCAGGAACCCGCGTAGGTGCGTGTTAAAGTTGGAAAGACCATCTTTCTGTTTCCTGTCCCTGAGCTCCGCAGCATGCCCTGGCTGACACATGGATGTCCTGCCAAAAGCCCTGAGCAGGGGCTGGGGGGCTCCTGCCAGGCTGCCGGGGGGCAGTGGAGCCCTGTGGGTTCCTGTGTGGAGCAGAGCAAGTGTGAGGTGAGGGTGGACAGGGTTTTATCAGGGCTTCCCTGGTTTGCTTTGGTTACTGCTGGAGAGCATTGAGTGGATGTGTGAGCACAGAGTGCCTCCTGTGGGGCTGCGGCGCTAGGACAGGGAATGGCAGCTCACGGGTACCGAGCTCCTCAGACCTGACCTGGAAAGGCACTTCTGTAGGAGCAGCACACAGCAAGATGTTGTGATGAGATTCCCTGAGGTGGCAGCAGGAAGGGAGGAAAAGTCTCTCTGCCTCCCATTATTTACATGCATTGTCTGCATTTGACTGCACTCCAGCCAAAGAGATACTGCATTTCATTTTCAATCTTTTCTCCAATTAGAAAACTTGATTTTCCCTCATAAGTTTTGTGATTTATCTCTGTTTCTTCTGTTGGTCTGCCTTAGCAAGACATTCCTTGTTGGAAGGGGAGCTCCTTGATTGCACTGAGATAGACATGATGCTTTATCCCAAATGATCCAAAACAAAGACTACAAAGAATAAATGAAGCCCCAGATCCGATGTTTATGGTTGCAGGCCTATTAGTGTGCTACTATTATGCCACAGAATCACTAAGTAGAATAAATTAAATAATGCGAAATGCTTGACTTGCCTTGTTTTGTCCTTCTTTCAGATATGATTTTACAGTCCATTTACTTTGTAGCTACTCTATCTAGTTCATTTTATTCTCCCTGAAACTGCACACCACACTACAGTTTCTGGGCACAATTACACGCATTTAGGGAGATCTCATTTTCCTAAGGAAGCTCTCTAGCCTCCTCCCCTTCCACGTTCCTTCCCTGAATGTGGGTCAGTACTCTATCTGCTGGAGTATTCATCCAGCCTTTCAGGGGGCAGGACTCCTCCTTTGCGTGGCAGAGATGATCACCTCTACCCTTTGGTCCCCGTGAATTCCAGCTCTCATCCCTGTAAACGCAGGGATGGAGACGGGGATGCTCTGACATCCAGGGCTGCTCGGCACTGCTGTTCCTGGCGTGCTGCTCCCGCCTGGCCCTGGGGATTATTTGGGATGAAGCCCCGCTGCAGCTGGCTGCTGTTGGTCAGGGAGGGCCCGGCTGGCCGTGGGGAAGGTCAGGACTCCCGTGTCACCAGGAGGGCTGCGCGCTGTCCCCAGCATCCCAGGGAGCGCGGGAGTCGGCTGCTGGCTCTGCACATCCCCTGCTCCCCGGGGCGCTGCTGCTATAAATAACTCTGGAATCAGGCTGGAAAGAAGCCATGACTAACTTAGCACGGGCTCGGATCTGCCTTCTGAAGATCCGTGTGCTGCCATGGGACTCGGGAAGGGTCGCAGGGGAGGCCTGTGTTGTGTACGGTGTAGGGTGCGGTGTACACAGCAGTTGTGCCTGAAGAAAAAGGGATAAATTGCTGCTGGCAGGTTTTGAGGGACTTGCTGAGCACTCTGCTTTGGGGTGGCACCGGAGGAGCAGCCAGACAGCAGATGTCACAAAAGTCCAATCTCAGTATCATTTGCAGTTGTTAATGATTATGTCTAGACACAAGCAGGGCTCCTTGTTGTCCGTGGGGTGCACGGGTCTGAGCTGTTCTCTGTGTCCCAGGCCTGAAGGCTGGCGATGAGGTGGTGGAGATCAACGCCAGAGCCGCTGAGGAGATGGACTCGGCGCTGCTGAAGGACGCCCTGGTGCAGCCCGCGCTGAGCCTCACCGTGCGCGCCCACCCCGAGCCGGACGAGGGCCAGAGGCTGGAGCAGCCACCCCCGCGGCGCCCCGAGAACCCCCCCGAGCCCAGCGACAGCGTCCTGGCCTTCGCTGGCGGCAGCCAAGGTACTGAGCTCGGCACACACACCGCCAGGAGCACTCCTGTGTGAGCCCTGCACGGGGGAGGGAGGGCAATGGCAGCCTGAGCTGGGCACATAACCCGGGGGGCTCTGGAAGCTGGGAGGTGTCACATCCTGAAGGATGGCTGTGCCCGCAGTCAGGCTGTGACACATGTGTCATCGCCAGGGACTCCTCACACGCTCTGGCTGTGCCCACAGACTGTCACAGAACCAATTGCTCCCTTCTGGGCAGCTCAGGAGGTGGCAAGGGGAGGAAAAGGGAAGAGCTTTCTTTGTGCTCTGTGGGGCACCACAACATCAGCAGGATCCAAAGCTGTTGGAGAGTGTCCAGAGGAGGGACACGAGGATGGTGATGGGTCTGAGGGGCTGTAAAAGGAGTGGCTGAGGGCAGTTGGAATGTTCAGCTGGAGCAGAGGAGACTGAGGGGTGGGTGTCTCATTGGGGGCTGCAGCTCCTCGCGAGGGGCAGCTCTGATCTCTGCTCTCTGTGACAGTGACAGGACCCAGGGAAGGGCTGGAGCTGTGCCAGGGGAGGGTTAGGTTGGATATTGGAGGGTGGTGGGACACTGAACGTTGCCCAGGGAATGGGCACAGCCCCGAGGCTGCCAGAGCTCCAGGAGTGTTTGGCCAACGCTCCCAGGGATGCACAGGGTGGCATTGTTGGGGCATCTGTGCAGCGCCGGGGGTTGGACTGGATGGTCCTTGTGAGTCCTTCCAGCTCAGGAGATTTTTTGATTCACCCTCTCTGGGGTCAGCAAGGAGCACAGGGGCCCTGTGTGTTTTATGAGATGCATTAGTAACTCATAGGGGCTTCTAAAAAACACCTAAAGATAAGGATTGACATTACAACCAGAGATATCCAAGTGATCCCACAGCACTCTGCCATGGGAATGGGCATTCCTGCTCCCCACACTGCCCTGGTCAGAGAGCCCAGCTGGCAGAACATTCATCTGTAACAACTGGGAATTGTTTGTCACAACTTTGGCTTCCTGAACTTCTAAATGCCCCCCTGGATTTGACAACAGAAGAGGACACTGGTCATACCTCCTTGCTTGGTTTTTTGGAATCATTTAAAATGCAAGGAAAATCAGTGGAATTGCCAAAATGAAGTAGTTTGTAGCTAATCAAAGCTATTCTGAGCTGAGACTGGCTTTGGGGAGTGTGATATTCATAGCAAGTGGAAAAGAGGGAGCAAGAAAAGCCTCCAAACAGCTTATTGCAAATCCCTCTGAGGGGACTGCTAAAAGCAACCTCATGTAAGATGTGGATTAAACCCATACAGGCAGTTAAACATTTTCAGGACATTTTCTCCTTTTAATTTTCATGGAAGTTTTCCCAGTTAGGCTTTTGTGCTGGAAAATCGAGGTAGTCTTGCACATTTTCATAGCTGGCCACAAGATGCCCCCATTTCCTACTCAACACCAGCTTTTCACAAGCCTCTCGTCCTTGCCTTTGATTTTTTCACCAAAACCCTGAGCTCTGGGTGCTCATAGCTCAGCTTTTCCCCGAGGTGAGTGTCTGCCCTGGGAGCAGAGGGTTGGCAGCTGGGATTTCTGTGTTCATGATGCAGTGATTCCTGAGCAGAGCAGGGATGCTCCAGGACACGGGGGCTCCACTGCAGCTCCCAACGAGAGGCTTCTCTGCCACTGCCATCTCTGCCTCGTGATTTTGAGGGTCTTTGAGGGCTCCTTTGCCTTTTCTGAGGGTGGGACAGTGCAGGGTTTCCCAGTGTGTCCGAGGAGCCCATCCTTCGTAACTGTGTGTGGGACATGAAGATGTAGGACGTGGCTGATGGACATCTCATGGCAAAATCAGACCTCCCACCCCTGCTGCTTTGCAGACACACTTCTTTTGTGCTGCCCTCAGCTCAAGTCACATCTGGCCTCCTTTGTGAGCTCCTCCAGGACTGGGCAGTGGTGAGGAACAGCTCCTGTTTCCCATGTCCTGCTGAGAACACGGGAAATGCCTCCTGGGCCAAACCTCCTCCCTCCTGAGCAGCTCCCGGAGCAGGGCTAAGCCTTGGGGCTTCCTTCTCCCTTCTCGGAGAGACTTCTCTGGAACAGCTGCCCTTCACTTGTGGTGTGCTCAGGCAGCTCCTGCACTCTGCCCTCGAGGCCCCAGGCGGCACAGAACCCAGAGCTCTCCTGGCATTCACATTCCTTCAAAACATGAGCCATGTTGGGATGGGAGTCACCTTCATTCCCCTGAAAAGGAGGGGAGTATTTCTCCAGCCAGGAGCAGGAGTTCAGGTGTCCCTGGCAGCTTCTGGAAGCATCTGTAGTTGCCACATGAAATAATTTGGAGTGGTTTAGCTCGAGGTGGGAGTGAAATCAAGGGTCTGCACCCAAGTGTGCAGTTGGGAGGCAGGTGATCTCCCCCACCCATTTCCTTCTGTTTAGGTGTTTAGAGAACACAGTGCTTTACTGAAGCCTTTCTTCTTCTGGTCCTGTGCTTTGTCAGGGATTTGTTACCTAAAATGGGATCGTTTTAAAAAGGGGTCTGTGCTTTTATTTGGGATGCTGTGGCATTATCTTAGATTTTTGTTCTTGGCCCCGCAGCTTCTTGCAGAGAGCAGTCAAGTATGAAATACCCACTGACCTATTTATGTGTGTCCTTGCTGATTGCAGGCAGTTGGGCTGGCCAGGCAGATCTGCTCCATGATTTCTGCTTTATTTACAGCGCAGGGATTGTGTCTGTGGCCCTGAGGCAGTGCAGCCCCTCTGTCAGGGTCAGTGCCAGCAGGCGTGCAGCCACTGTGGGCACATCCGTGCTCCAGGAATCCAGCAGTCTGCTTGTACCATCCTGCTGATGAATTACCATTGTCTTCCTCGCTAGCAATTCTTCATCAGCTTCATCAGCAAAGGCTACATTTTGTTTTTTGTAAGAGGCAAATCATATTGTGTGTTCTCAAAATATGAAAGACACATGCTACTTTTTAAAAAAAATAATTTAAGGAAGTTTTCCTGGTGCCTTGTTGCACAATGGGAGGTCTTCAGGAGCAAAGCAGGGCTGTGTTTCTGGGAGTGGACCTCCCTGGAGTGTCTGCCTGAGCGCCTTTTAAATCTGACATCTCACAGCTCTTTCATCATCTGGAACTCCCTTGCAGACGCTGAGCTTGGGGCCGGAGCTGCAAATCAGCTCTGTGGCCGTGGTTACTTCACTGTGTTTGCTTAGCAGGTTATTCTGGAAGTGACCTTGGGTTTTATATCTGATTGATGGGAGAGCTGCCAGCGTGGGCACGACGGATGCTTTCCCCGTGGAATTCGCGCTGCCTTTGCAGAGCCACAGGTTTTGTTCCTTTCATCTATTATTGCTTTTCCTGGCTCTGTGTTCTCTCCTGCTAACACAGCCTGCATAATTTGGCTGAGGAGGATTAGTTCTGGCTCTGTCTGGAGCCCCACAGCACATTTTCCTTATTGCCTAAAAGGATCAGTGGGGTCTGTCTCCCCTCCCCACGAGGAGTGTTCTGCCTCCCCGCTCTGCTCCCCTCAGCCCAGGCAAGGAGAGGCTGGAAGCTGGAAAACACAGCCTTGAGTCTCCCCCAGATCATCAGGAAGATACTTTGCTATTAGGAGGGGATTTGGGGATGGGAATAGTATTCATATTTGTTTGTGGTCCCTCCACAATTCACTGCCTTCTTTCACTCCGGGTTAGGTTCTGAGGTTTAGGCTTTGCATGCTCCTGTATTTTGGAGACCTTTAGCATAAGGGGTCGTGTGAAGCATCTGAATCACCACGCAGAATGGATGAAGACTGGAAAAGAAAGTGCCCCCCTGCTTGGAATGAGTCTCCCAGCTAGGAAACACATAGGTATTTTAGGAACTCTGTTATTTTGCCGTTCAGAAAGCGCCCAGAGCCTGGAGGTACTGACACACAGGAAATCTGTGCTGGAAAACTGAACACACTGCCACTGCACTGTAACAGCAGCCACTGCTTTTATTTCCATCCTCGTCCATCACAGGCCCCCTTGGGCTGAGTAATTTGGATTTCAGAATCAGTTGAGGCCACTAACGACCCTAATTTCTTCAGGGTTGTTTTCACGAGGCTGATGGCTGATTTCAGACCGTGTCTAGCACTGTTCTCATTCAGAGCTTCATTTAACAATTCCAAGGGCACTTCCTGCAGCAGCCACCAGAGGGGTTTGGGATAAAAATTCATTTTTCATCCCGAATTCCCAAATTCCTGCGGTGCTGCCTCGCCCTCTGGTGGCTGCACCAAGCCTGGACCTGCAGGAGCCAGGGCTGGTGTTCCCGATTTTCCCATGGAAATCCCTTCTTCCCGGGGTACCTGGGCACCCTTCTTTCATATTTCAGTGTTTCAGAGCTAACCAGAATTCTTTTGCAAGGAAGAAAAAAACTACAAAAAAATACTCACCTGTTTCATTGTAGATTTTTAGGTGAAATGTCATCTTAAATAAAAATTTAATCTGAGACACCATTCCCTAACAACTCCTATCAGAAATGTTCCATTTAATGACAGCCTCTTAGCAAGGTATTCAGCTGTCATAATGGGGCCATTCCCTGGCAGCATTTGGATTAAGGAAGCTGCTGTTAAACTGCCCAAATAGATTATATTGGGGTTTTTTGGAAGATTAGGCACTGAGGTGCAGGATTCCTGGTTTGTATTTTGCGTTAGCAGGGTGCACACTTGGGAGCTTTGTGCTGCAGCTGGCTTGGAATATTTATTCCCACTGCACTGAAATAAATGTATAAATAGTAATACATAAATGTATAACCTGGCACCAAGAGGAGGCTTTAAGAGAGGTACCACACATCGTGGAAGTCGCATTTTAAAACCTTGAGTGACACCAACCGTGCAAATTGGAAGCAGCAGCTGTGGAAAGTTATAGCCAAGTGTTGGGCTGGTGCTGAAGCTTTCCGTGATTCTCCAGCCCCAGCACCTTGGCTGCAGTGGTGTAAAATTTCCTTCTGTTTTGCTGGTTGCAGCCCCAAGTGGGGGTTATTGAATGGGCTTTAGTGACAGTGTCACAGGTGTGACAGTGCTGGGGCAGCCTGGGGGCTCCTGTCGCCTCCCTCTGTGCTGGGGCCGCGTGGATGTGACCCCCTTTTGCTGCTGCTCTTTTGGATTTCCCTGCTAATTCCCTAATGTCCCGCGAAGGCAGCAAATGGCAGTGGTCAGGAGGAAGGAAAGGAGCGCGTTCTGCTGGCAGAGCTAAATAAGGATTCGCAGGGCAAAAAGCAGGTGATGGAACGAACCTGACAGAAGTGGGACGGTAACTGGGAGGTATTAACGGGCAGGAACGTGCAGCTTTATTGCGCTGATGGCATTGAACAAGCAGCAGATAAAGCTGCTCAGGTCGCTGGGGCTGCAGACATCAGACACCCCTGAGCACATGTGCTGTGTGACTGCTCCCTGAAAGGTTCTGTCTGCTGGGTAGAAGTGCAGGAAACAGGTTAGGTGGGGCGTGAGCATACAGGAAACAAAAAGGTGTGGCTTACAAGCAGAAAAAGACCCCCCTAATAAATATTATTACCTTGGTTTGGGGTGAGAAACAGCTGCAAGGTGCATTTCACACAGCTTAGGGAGGGAAATTGATTGCAGTGAAAAAATACAGACTGCCCCACACCAATTATGGCACATAGCACTTATTTTCTCTGGTTTTTTAAATTGACACTTTGAGGGGTTTAGGAATTCTTTTTACACAGTAATAGGGAGAGCAGAGAGCTGATAGTGAGATTTGATAAAATCAGGGCAAGGCTCAGAAAACCAAACTTCTTAGAGAAAAAACACTTCTTCAAATAGATGCTGTGTTGGCAAACAACCCCCACAGGCACATCTTTTTCCAAGGTAAGCCCTCCCTTTTCAGAAGAGAGGCCTGAGCTCTGAGCTACCTTTTATGTCCTTTCCATTTCATCAATGACCAACTTGGCTCCATCCCAGCGTGCAGAATATGTTTGAAATTTAGATTTTTGAATTCCAGCATTTTCAAATTATCTCGACACAACAAAGTGGGAAACCTTGCACAGTCATGCAAATGGTTTTTGATAATGGGGTCCAAAAACTTGGATTAACAGCAGCTGAATGTTGGGTCCTGACTCCTAAAAATGTCTGAAGCTGGGTTTGTTTCCTCAGCAAGTGTGTGTGTTGGGCAGAAATGCAGGCAGTGGGATCACCGCGTCCCCAAGAACTGCGCACGACAGTTCCCATTTGAAAGCACTGGGGTAGAAAGGTCCTTGGCACTGCTCCCCAGCCTAGCAGTGAATGCTGAATGTCAGACTTTCCATGTGACATTTTAACCTTATCTCTGATCTCTAGCTCCCAGTGAAATGGTGTCTGGTCATAACCTGTTTGTTTTTACACCTGTCCTTACACCTGTGCTGCAGAGCCTCCTCTGAGGTCGTTGGGTGCCTCTGGCACCACCTCTTGCTGGAATGTGCTCGTGTTCTACGGAGTTCCCACGCTTTTCTGCATTTTGGGGGACTCTGGCCGTGTTTTCACACCTGTCTCGCTCTCGGCAGGGCACTCCCTCTGCAGTGACCCCGACAGCTCCGCAGAGGTGGCCCCGGAGGAGGCAGAAGCGCAGGACCTGGAGTTGTCAGATGAGGCCGATAAGATGAGCAAGGTGAGGAGCTTTAATTTTCACCTGACAGGGAGAGCTGCCAGACTGGGGCACCTTTCCTGGGAAAACGCTGATGTTACTTTGAGGGTGTTTGTGGATGATCCTGCATGGAGCAAGCCACGGCTCTGCCTGTGGCACATCACCTGCTGCCTCTTCAGCAAGACCCGTGCCCTTTTTCTGGGGTGGGTTCACATCTTCAGTACCTTGTGAAAATGTCCCCACACGGTTTTTAAACAGGCTGGTTTATCACCTCCATCCCCAGAGCAGCCCCATTAAACCATGTGGATTTTTGGGATTTCTTACTCTTTCTTGATTTCTAGGCTTAGGACAAACGCAAGTTAAACTCTCTTCATTACAGTGATAGCATAGCTGATGTGCAGGTTTCTAACTGCAAACTAATCAGGGCCTATCTACCTTAAACGGAAGCAAAACTCTCCAATTATAGCTAAGAGTTTGAGCAAATGTGTTGCTAATTGCCATCGATTAAGGGACGGTTCCTTAGGGCAGTGCTTGGTGGTGCACACTCAGTGACAGGAGGTGATGATTGGTGGCTCTGAGAGAAATCCAGTGAGATTATCTCGATTGCTTTTACATATTTGTTATCTAGGTGATGGTGAAAGCTTACAGCTATTTTTCTTCACAATTAATGACCTAATGAGAATTAGATTTTGGGTTGTTGGTGTGTTTTCTCTCTGTGCGTGTTTTCTCTAACCAAGAGGTGTTGTAGTGAGCTCTGGGCTGGTCCCTGGGCTGCCCTGCTGCAGAGGAAGGAAGGAAGGAAAAGACCTTGGCCTCTTGTTTCCTGATCCCTTGTGTCACTCCAGCCTGGAGTTTTGTCCTTGGTAGCCAGACAGTGGAAGTCAGATAAGGGGAACCATGAAATGCTCGCAGAGAAGGTGATTGCTCATGCAGTTTGTTTCCAGGTTTTATTGAGAGAACTTTTTCTTGTAAGTACAAATAATTTCTTCTTCAGTAAGTGGAAGTATTTGTTGATACTTCGGGATTTTTTATCTGTGAATTTCTTCTTCAGTAAGTGGAAGTATTTGTTGATACTTTGGGATTTTTACCGGTGAATTTCTTCTTCAGTAAGTGGCAGTGTTTGTTGATACTTTGGGATTTTTTACCTGTAAGTTTCTTCAGTAAGTGGAAGTGTTTGTTGATGTTGGTACTTTGGGATTTTTACCTGTGAATTTCTTCTTCAGTAAGTGGAAGTATTTGTTGATACTTTGGGATTTTTACCTGTAAGTTTCTTCAGTAAGTGGAAGTGTTTGTTGATACTTTGGGATTTTTTACCTGTAAGTTTCTTCAGTAAGTGGCAGTGTTTGTTGGTACTTTGGGATTTCTGACTGTAAATATGTGGGATTTTTGCATGCTCTGAGCAGTCTCTTGTGTCACACGAAGCTGTGGCGGAGCACAGAGCACAGTGCCTGGCTGCTGGGGGAATCAGTGCTCTCCATGTGTTTTCCAGGCTTTTCTGTTCCTGAGCTGGGGACAGGCTGGGGGCTTTTGCCTCTTTTCTCCTGGATGCTCAGAGCTGTAATTGCCTGCACAAGGCGTTAGGATTACCCGATTAGCTCTGCAGCTCAGCAGATTTAGTCAAACTGAGAAATGGGTGTTAGCGGCTTTAATGCTCAATATTCCATCCTGGAGGAGTAACTCCCCACTCCAAGGAGCCCTGGTTTCCAACGGGAGGAGCTTCTGCCTGTCTGGCAATGAAATGTTGACATCACTGCATGTTTCCTTTTGGGATACAGAAATGTGTCTCTGTACTTGTGTGGGGTAAAGGGGAGGGAGGCTTTTTTTTTTTTCTCTTTCACACTGCTTGAAATGCTCTCCCACAAATAAAGGGCACAAATACCTATAGAACATATCTGACCTACTTCATTTGGCAAACTCTTGGATGCTGCTGTCCCTGCTCTGTAGCAGTGGCTTCCCTGCTGACTGCAGAAACCTCCAAATTATTCTGCAGTGCC
Organism: Origma solitaria; assembly: GCA_013397895.1. Classification (NCBI taxonomy): domain Eukaryota; kingdom Metazoa; phylum Chordata; class Aves; order Passeriformes; family Acanthizidae; genus Origma; species Origma solitaria. Next base: position 256,912 of record VZRL01003797.1, read on the forward strand.
TGTAGAAAATTCCAGTACATGGTAGTGGGGAAGAAAAAAAGCTCAGCTAAGGGTTTTCTTAATCCCTTGGCTTTTCTGTGTGCTTGGGAAAGCTGATCTGCACGGGAAGGAAGGATTCTTGCAATGGGAAGTCACCACATGGTGAGGACAAAAACAAAGATGTTTTCCTGTCCATGCACTCCCACACCTTTCCATGCTCCCGGGATTATGGCACAGAAGATTAAGGTGATGTCCTCAGGGCTGTTTCACAGGGGTTATTTTTGTGTGTGCGAAGGGGAAGGCTCTGCCCTCGTGCCACGTTCCCCTTTGTTCCATCGCTGCCCCAGCTCCCAGACTGCCCTGGATGGTGGAGATAAGGGAGACTTCCCTTATTTTTCTGCCCTTCTTGGCCACAGCAGGGCAGGAGCACTCCCATCCGTTCACCACAGCTCAGCAGGGGAATGTTAAAATCTTACCAGCGCTGGGGTCTCCCAGCTGAATGCAGAGCTCCCCTCCTTCCAGCCCAGAGGCAGTGTTAGGAGCTGGAGATCCCAAAATAGCCTCTGGGGTGTCTCATGCTGGTCCTGGGGCACGGCTCCATCCATGCCCATGGAGCTCTGCAGAGAGGGACAGCTCCCAGCTTCCCCAGGGAGCTCCCTGGCTCTCCAGAAAGAGATCCCAGGGGAGCATTAATAATTCATAGCAAAAGGAGAGGAGCGCGGTGCTCGCAGCCTCTGTTCATCTGCTGGCGTAGCACAGGCTTTGTGTGAAGGTAAGTGGGGAAATCCCACCCAAAGCTGGGCTTGGTCCCTGCTGCCTTTGTCGTGCAGGTGGCAGGGGCTGTGTGACACAGGGGGCACTGGGATGTGTCCTTCCTCCTCCTCCTGGTGCAGCTGCCTCTGTCCCTTCCCCCAGCCCAGCATGTGTGCACGTGGGTGTGTGTTTCCTTAGGAGTGCTGCTTTTGCTTCTTAATCTGCAAAAGCCTCCAAGCTGTGGTGGTGCTGAAGGATTTGGAGGTACAGCAGGAGCTCTGAGGATTCCTCCCTTTTCTGAGAAGCTTGTCTTCTGTATATCCTAAAGGCCTGATAATGCAGAGCTTTGTTCTCCATCACTGTTGTCAAAGTAATGGTTCTATTATATGGAATAAGGGAAAATGAGGGGTGTGTGTCTGTTCTGCTAAAATACTGGAAAGCCTTTTCCAAGGTGGGCTGAGGTGTCAGTGGTGTGGGATAGCTGCTGTTCCCTGGACTCACTCCCTATCTGATTTCACCCTCGTATCTCCTGAGTTGACATCTGTGTGAAGGGTGGCAAGCAAGTCGCTTTCTGGGTGCAACCCTTAAGCCATGCAGGTGGCACCGGCCTGAGGTTTTCTACAAATTTCTTCTGCTCTGGGGTGGGCTTGTGGCTTTCCTTTCTGTCCCTGTTTCATGTGGAAGCCAAGGGGAGGAGAGAGCTGCGAGGGAGAAGAGTGGGGGAAAGGCAAGCCTGCTCTCTGCCACCTTTTCAGGCTTGTTTTCATCTAGCACCAAATTTCAGGCTGTTCATGAACCCTGGGGGTTGCCCCTCTGTCAGCCTCTATTCAGCAGAACATCAGAAACATTTCACACCAGGGCAATTTCTTCAGTGGTTACTTGCCTCTGTGGTGACCTGATTGTTTTGGCTTTTTCAATATTGAGGTTCAAGGGGGGTGCCCTGAAAATTGAGTATATGTGTGAGTTCCTGATGTTGCAGGCTGCCAAAGGCTAAGCTAGGTGTTGTATTGAATCTCAAAATCACTCTTTGTGGATATTTATTCCTGTTGTGGCCCTTCGAATTTAACTGGGGGTGCATTTTCAAGTGTCACAGGTTAAAATGACTGCAGGACAGTAATTTCTGCCTGTTTTAATTCCAGACATGTGCCTGTGGCAGTAAAGGCTAATTACCTGGCGGCAGCGGTGCCTGGGGGAGCGTGGTTGATGGGCTGTGTGTGTGCACGCCTGTGCCACTTGGAGGGATTTTTTCCAAGAAAAGTAGGTCGGCTGCTCTCTGCAGCATTACTCGAGACCGGCGTAAGTCTCCAAACCTTCAGTGTGTTGCAGTAGATGTGAAAGGATTAAGAGGCGGATTTGTGGGGTCGGTTTCCCAGCAGCAGAACCAGCTCTTCAAAGTTCCTTTCATTCGGTGCGGTGTCCCTTCCGATGTTCGCTATTCCCGAGCAGCGCCGCTCGCAGCCAATGGGCTCGAGCTGAGCCCGGGCAGCTCACACTGATATTCCCAGGCTGCCCTCGCCAGCTCTGCTGCATTCCAGCCCCGTGTTGGAGCTGCCTCCGGCTCTGGCACTGCATCGCCCGGCTCGGCATCCCGCGGACGTGGTGAGCACAGGAATGGCACAGGAGGGGAGGCTGCGCTGGCAGGAAGGTGGGCGCTGCCCTGCCCCGCTCGTGTGCGGCGGGGGAGCAGCTCGGGGTGTCTGGGAGGAGTGGGAGAGCTGCCGGGACCAGCTGGGGATGTGCAGCATCACTGGGATTCGGCTGCTGGCTCTGTGACAGCCCCGCAGCGCTGCCTCTCCGGCGATGTCGGCTCTCTGGAGGGGGCACCGAAAGCTGCGCAGCGACAGCACTGCCAGGGACGGGGACTCCCTGTACCGAATGCTGTACCTGGTGAGCACATCCGACGGGAACGGGCTCAGCGCTCGACACTTTCGGGCTTTTCGTGCTTTAATTGGCAGGTTCCAAATTGCAGGTTGAGCTGGAGTGCGTGTGCCCTGCGGAGGCTCTTTGTTGCCGTGCCACGGCAGTCCTGGCAGTGCTGAAAGGATGCAGCTTGCCTTGCTTTGTTTGGGAGGTCCCTGCTCTCGGAGTGTGCTGTCCAGAGGTGCCCTGTGCCCTTCCAGGGGCCATCTGCTGATGCCCAGGCACCTGCATGCCTTTGCATGGCAAACACAGGGGGAAATGGCTTTCCGAACTACAGCCACAGCTGAGGGCAGCAGCCCCGTGGTTGTGGATGTCCTTGATCCTGCTCCATGGGAAGGATGTGAGCTTGGCCCCTCGGCCGAGCCCCTTCCTGAGGAGGGGTTGATGTCTTTGTGAACTCTGCTCTCCAGCCCAGCTGTGGCAGCCCTCAGTCTCATTTTCAGCTCGCTGCAAGGGATTGCCTGCAGGATTGTGCCTCAAGTGCGATGCTGTAATTCTCCTCGAGAAATCCTGCTTTAGTGCTGTCATTGTCACTGCTGGCAGAGCTGGTGCAGGGAGATAAAGGGATCTGTTTCTGTTCCAGACCTACTCTGTCCACTTTCTCTGGGAAAATGGGGACAGAGAGGTTTTTGTGAAATCTGTTTGAGAGTTTTCACCAAAATAGCTGTGCCCTGAAGTCCCCTGCATGCAGTGTGTGTCTGGAAAGGGATTTTTGAAAGGAAATATGAGGTAGACAGGATTGTGCTCAGGGATGAAGCACAGCAGTTGTTGCAGGTGGAGTTGTGCATTTCAGTTCTAGGAGGGAAGCAACAATATTTTTATTGATATGAACTGGTAAGGTAGCCAAGCTTGCTGGTCAGTATGACAGTGGTTTAACAAGGCTGATGGCAAGGCTCACTTGGTTGTTGACTGCAAGCTGCTGTTGAGGGATGAGGGTCAGAAAGGACCCATTGTCTGCTGAGCTCAGGAGGGGTTTAGGTGGAGCTGCATCTGCTCCTCGTCCCAGGCTCGGTCCGTGGTTTATGTCTGCGGGATTATATATGCCCAGCCAGTCCTTTATGCGCCTTGGCTAAGAACTGAAAGTTCAGCAAGTGCCAGTCACTTACCAGGCAGGGCTCTGTGGTGAGGAACCCTCAGCCTTGAGGAGACTCCTCGAGGGATGTCCCTGCTCAGGGGGGGTTACACACCACAGCTGTTTGCCCAGGGAACAAAGAGAACAGCTATGGGAACGTGGCTGTGCTGGAGACTCTCTGTCTGTCCCGAGGGTGTGGGGTGAGGGATATGTGGGGAGCTCCTGAGGGGACGTGGGGCAGGGCAATGGGAAGGCAGCGCTGGCCATGGCTGGAGTCCACGAGCGGTTTATTGAGCGTGCACAAGTGGAGATAAGGCTTTGGGAAGTCCTCCACACTTCCTTCCTGCCATATGGGTGTAACTGCTCCTTCTGGGGCACACCACATGCCTCCATGAGTTATTTCAACTTCAGTGCTGAGCTGGTGTTTCACGCCCTGAGCAGATTCTCGCTCTCTCTTTCTGGGTGACCCATCTTTCCCTGCAAGAGCCTGCCCAGGATGGGAGGATCTGCGGGGTGGCAGGCAGGAGCTGCTTGAAACACTTGGTTTATTTTTGGGATTTGATTCCAGATTGTGCTTTATGCATTGGAACTGGTTTTACTTGTACATTCAGATCTTAAAGCAAAACATGACTGGACACGACTTCCTCAAACAGTGCTAACAAAGCAAAAATTGCTGAGCAAAGCCCTGCATGTCCTGGGTCTCTGCAGGCTCAGATTATCATATCTGAACCGTCAGTTCCCTGGGCCTTCCCAGCAGAGCAGGGAACGTGGGAAGGTTTTTTTGCCTGGTCTTTCACCTACTGCCCTTGGTGGATTTGGGGCTGTTGGGATCAAGGTCACATCTGCTGAAATCTGATGCAGATCTAATCTAAAAGTTTGGTGTGTTTTATACTTAAGAGTACAGCAAATATAGGTGGGACATTGCTGAGAAATAACAAGAATCATTAACGCCAATAAATCTCAAATCTCAGTGACATGTGCCATCAGCAGGAGCAGCATGAGTTGGAATGGACTGATCCAATTCACTGCTTCCTGCTGCCCTCAACTTGCAACATTTTTTCTTTCTTCCACATCTGAATTAAACCTCAGAAGCTGAAGGTGAATATTTTCCCTGTAATAACGTGTGTCCAAGAGGCATTTTTGTGTAGAGAGCCAGTTACAATGAGTTCCTGGCTTACACTTGTGTCCTGAAGAAAATTATCTTTTGCAATGTAATGAGCAAAATCAATCCTTTGCTTGTAATGAGCATCTTTGCTCATGTGCTGTGCAGTGGGACCTCAGGGGAGCATTTCCAGCTGTAAGAGACCTCTAAGGAAAGGGGGTAAATCCTCCCGTGTCCTATTGTAGGTGCATGGAGAGGAAATAGCTCTCTGTGAGCAGACTGCATAGCTTAAAAAAGGTGGAGATCACAACTGCAAGTGGGTGGGAGTGAAGGGATGTCCCAGAGGGCAGGGCTTTGTCTCCAAACTGCAAGGTTTTGATGTGCTTTGTTCTCTATTTCTTCCTTCTTTTTTTCCCCTTTAGTTAGTTTTTTTCTCCTCTCCTCTCTTTGCATTCCTCTGGTTGAGCAGGCTGATTTTGGGTCAGTTGTTTCACAGAATTACAGAATCCTTAAGAATTCGGAAAAGAACAGACCATTGAGCCCAAGCTGCGCCCGATGCCCACCTTGTCCCCAGCGCAGGGCACCGAGTGCCACATTCCTTGGACACCTCCAGGGACGGGGACTCCAAACCTCCCTGGGCAGCCCCTGCCAGTGTTTAACACCCTTTCCATGGAGGAATTCCTGAAGTGGGGGGCTCTAGTGCTGGGAAGTCCCTGAAGCTGTTTTTTTAAGATCCTGTGGCAGGATTATCAGCTGTGATCACCGAGCAGCTTTCCCCCAGGTCTCTGGGAGGGATGGACACACCCCTGCCTTGGCAATCCTGGAAGCCTGGGGCTGTCGTCACTGATACCAGAGACTATTCCTGCTCCAAACTTTGGAGTGGAAGGAAAGATGTGAGGAAATGATCTAACACGAGGGGGTGAAGTGAGGATAACTGCCTTTATATATAGGCAGCTGATTAAATATTAAAGAAAGCAGCTAGATGGAGCAGCTCTGGGAAACGGCACTCCCGGGGAAGAAGTTCACCCTGCGAGGCACATTTCCACACACAGGTTAGGGATTCAGCTGCTTTCCCAGGAGCTTGTGCTTGGAGCCTGAAGAGGCTTTGGCTGGGATGGCTCTGCTTCCCCAAGCCCTGACGTGAAAGGTTCCGGTCCTGTGTCACCAGAGCTGTTCACAGGACTGCTGCAGCCCTCACTAGGGAACTGCCGGGGGGCTGGGATGTCTGTTTTGTTTGCACAGGCATTTTTGGTTCCCAGTTCTTGGGCCTCTCTCTGAGTTTGTCAATCTTAAGTGCTGGACAAGCCTATTTTAATTAAAATTCCCGTGTGTCTGAAACCAGAAATGTAGTTGAACAGCACTTCAATTAATTTGAATTATGCAACTCCCTTTTTTTTCCCTCTATCCCCAGTCAGAGAGAGACAGAATAGACACTTGTGGTGCCTGTTAAAAAGTGCCCAAGCTGCAACCACTCAGCTGCAAACCCTTCTCAGCCCCCTTGTTCCTCTGGCTCTTATTCAAGATATTACCACTGCTCTTTCCTCTCCCTTCTCTTCCAAGAGCACAGAGCAGGTCGCTGCTTTCTGTCGCAGTCTGCATGAAATGAACCCCTCTGACTGCAGTGCTCCCCCCCAGGACTGTGCCGGACCCCAGCTGGCCACCATGCGACAGCTCACGGACGCAGACAAGCTGCGCAAGGTCATCTGTGAGCTCCTGGAGACCGAGCGCACCTATGTCAAGGTGAGGGGGCTCAGCCTCACATTTCCTGAAAAACTCTCTCGGTTTCTTCTCTGCCACTCAGGCTGTGTTTGGTGTGTGTATCTGTTGGGAACTTGCATTCCGTTCTACAACCTGTGCCTAAAATATGACTTAAACCATTGGTTTAAACCAATAAATATAACTTAAACCATTGGTAACTGCACACATGGTGTGCAGTTACTGTTCACGGATTTCTGGTATTCATTCTCTAACTAAAAATCTGTAAATGTTTCCTTTTACTATTTTAAATTCCGTGAAATCCAACAATTTCGTGTTGTGTGTGGAAAGGATAAATTCTCAGATTAGGTAGGCATTATTTGTCACCTCAGTAAATATCCAGAGGCAGTTTGTGGGACCAACATGGGAATCTTTTTCTGAATTTTAGGACTTAAATTGTCTCATGGAGAGATACCTGAAGCCTCTGCAGAAAGAAACCTTCCTCACACCAGATGAGGTATGTTGACCTTTGCTTGTCTTTTTGCCAGAGCGCTTTTGCCTGCCCCTCCACTCTGCCCACCCAGCTGGACTTGTTTGGCTCAAATTAATTTCACTTAATTCCATTTCTTTCCAATAATGGATTGAGTAGAGCATAAAAGTGCTGCTCAATAATGTCTGTAGGTTGCTTTTTCCTGACATTACACTGATTACACAATTGGAATGAGAATTGCTGCAGTTCTAGAAAACCCAGTTTAGCCTCAAAGTGATATTTCTGCATTCTTCTTTTTTTCCCCATTTATTAGCTGGATGTTCTCTTTGGGAATCTGACTGAAATGGTAGCATTCCAGGTAGAGTTCTTGAAGACTCTGGAAGATGGAGTAAGGCTGGTTCCAGACCTGGAAAAGCTTGAAAAAGTTGAGCAATTTAAGGTAATAATTGTTTACATTTATATATCTATATATAAAAAATTACATTATTTGAATTGTGTAAGTGTTTACACTTTGAGCAGACCTTTAACACTCTTAATCATATTTTTCTGACTATTGCACTGTTCATGTAAAAACCTGCATCTACTTCCACTCAAGATGAATTTTCAGCTGATGCTGGTGCTGCTGAAAATTTCTCCTGCTGCAATTGTAGTTTATGCTACATTTAGCCATATAGAGCACTAGGAACCATGTGCTTTTAGGAGCTATTCTTGCCCTTCTGCCAGATTTCTTGCCTTGAGCTGTCAGGAAAAGCTAGAAATGGAAAGTTACATAAAATCTTTGTCCTGACAAGTCTCATGTTCAGAAGCCCTCTGGGGCTACAGATCAGAACAATAAATGGAATTTTGTATTTGCACTTCCAGTCCATAGTGGCAAATACTTTTGGCTTTCAGCAGGTGTGCATCTTCACAGGTAGAAATGTAAACTGCAGCTCTATAAACTTCATTTAAAAACCAGGGAAATGCGGAAACAAATTTTGTTTCATTTCTAATGCAGTGGCACTGGTACTGGGGGCATGGCAAGGAGCTGATAGAATGTTGTTCCTTTGGGGAAATCCACTCTGGCTCTGAGCTCTCACCTTGGGAAAGGACAGGATTTCTTTACAATAATAATAATAATAATAATAATAATAATAATAATAATAATAATAATAATTTTTCTGGGATTGCTCTTCAGCTAACATACAGCCCTGGGAGCACTATGGAAAGAATTTGTCCTTTTGTGCATGAGTGTCTCTGCCATCAGGTGTTTGTTTAGCATTAGTTACATGACCACAGCTCTCATGTAACTAAAACGCAGCTCTGATTTGGTAGGAAATGTGCTCTTAAAGGAGAGCACAGAGACTCTTCTTTATGGGAGGCAGCCTCTATGGCCACTGTGTGCTCTGAGCTCTCAGAGAGCAGTGCCTTACAGACAAAATTCCATCTCCTGAGTGCTGCTGCTGCTTCCAGCTCTTCCCATCAAAACTGCACCAGTCTCACTTTCAGTTCTGCCCTCTGGGCACTGTCTGAGAGCAGGCTGTGAAATGTGAGGTTCTGTGCTTTCAGTTCTGCAGTTTGCTTCCCTCTGTCTCGCTCGCTGTCCCCAGGCTGCCCACGTGTGGTGTGAGCCCCCAGGAGGTGTTGTGTGGTCCCTAGGGCGTTTTGGGATTGTGTTTGACCCTGCACACCAGCTCATTTCCAAGCAAGTGAACACCTCGGTGTGCTTGTGAGGGATGAGTGCTGCTCACAGCTCCTCAGTGCCTGGATCCACTGCAGGGTCAGACACATCCAGTTCTCTCTGTGGCCACACTGAGGTCACCCCAGGGCTTCTCCTCTCCAGGTGAACAATCCCAATTCTCCCAGCTTTTCCTCACAGCAGAGCTGTTCCGTCCCTCTGCTCATCCTGGTGCCTGCTCTGAACTCACTCCAGCAGTGATGTCCTGCTGTGCAAGCACACTAAAGCTCCATTGTCCTGTCCTCCCAAAGCTGGATGGAGGCTCCAGATGACCTGGCTGAAGGCACAGTAACTAAATGCCTTTTTACTAATTTTTTTTTTCCCTTTTAATCCCAGAAAGTGTTGTTCTCCCTGGGTGGATCCTTCCTGTACTACGCTGACCGGTTCAAGCTGTACAGTGCCTTCTGTGCCAGCCACACGAAAGTCCCCAAAGTCCTGGTGAAAGGTAAGAGACTCTTACAAAACTCAGAGAGTTGTTGCAGCCACACCTTGGTTGTGGCCACTGCACCCCAAACCTCTCAGGGCAGGACTGGGGGCACACATGTGCCTGGCTGCTCTCCAGGGGCCTTTGGAGTTGGGAGTTAAGGCTGGAGAGGTTCCCAGAGAGGTCTGTGCCCTGGCTGTTGTGGGACCTCCCTGTGGTGACACCTGAGCAGCTCATGACAAGAGCTGGCTCACCCTGCGTGCAGTTCTTCTCTCCCACACTCAGTCTACTCTCCCTTGCCACATTTGGGTTGCTTGCAGTCACGTGGGAAGATTTCCTAAATGGGAATCTCATTGTGGCTCTGTGCTGGTGGCTCACTGTGTGCTCTAGAACCAGGAGTGGTTCCTGTGACCTGTGCATCCTCCCGGAGTTTGTGCCAGGAATCTGTGCTGGTGCCAATCCCATGGAAGCCCCACCAGTGTGGTGGAACACCGGCAGCCTCTAGGAGAGGATCAGCCTGGGAGAATGTTTTATGGAAGCTGTCTGAATGTTTTAGCTCTCTCCTTCCCCTTGCCTTCATTCCAGTTTGCCTGAGAAGTTTCCATGTCGGAATTCCTAGCAGAGCTTGGCTTGCTGAGTTGGAGGTTAGAGAGCTGTGGTCTGGCTCCTGGGCCAGCTTGCCTCACAGGGATGTTTTTTCCCGGTGGAGGTGTTAATCTCCTGGAGTTACCAGTGCTTCATGCAGTTCCTTTTTGGCCAAGACATTAAACAAACAAATGGTTCCAGTTGTAGGAGCAATGCCATTGAGGGATGAACTCCTATTTTTCAAAGAACATCTGGATGTCTGACTGTCAAAAGTTTTGGGGATTTGTTTCTTGTTTGGTTTGGTTTTTTTAAAAAAATTTTGTCCACTTTCTCTCTTTTCATTTCTACTTGTAAACTTTTATTCCCTGTGCTGCAAAGAATACTTGGCAGCTCTGTGGAATACGTAAATAAATGATTTGTTGCTAGTCACATCCGTGCTTTCTTTTGGCTTTGTTTTATTGGACCTTACTGTTAAAGCTGTAGACTAAGTAGATCTAGTTATTTTTCTTTCCTTTTCCCTTGCTGCCTGTATTTATAAATGAGAAACGGTTGTGCTTGAATTATGGCGCAAACAGAACTTAAAATTCTATTCCAGAGATAAATCTCCTCAAAAGCCTGGGAGTGTATTTCAGGTGTCATTTGGTGTCCTCAGCTGAGGTGCAGGTGGCTTTTGCATTTGAAACTCAAGTTGCTTTATTGAAATCAGGTGACTGCAAAGCCCCCCAGGCTCAGCAGCAGACATGACTCTAATAAAAGCAATTGTGTGGAATTGCTCCTGCACTGAATAATTTGTATGTCTATAAATACCACCTCCTCCTTCCTTCCCTCCTTATGCTCCAGTGGAGGGAGCAGCAGAGAAAGTGGCAATTTTATAAATTCAGTAGCAGTCAGGTAGAAAAGATGATGGCAGTCAGGTGTCCATGCTGCCTGTGCTCCCAAAATCTGGTGCATTAGGCTCAGTGTACAGCTCCTGCCTCCTCACTGGCTCCTGATGCTTGTTGTTATTCAGTGCTGCATTTTAAGGTTGAATGAGGTAAGGAGAACCAGACTTGCCAATTTTGTGGGTGCACCTGGGCTTAGAAGCAGTGACTTCTTGCACATACCCAGTTTGACCCTTTGCTTAAATGGAATTTAACAGGATTAAAACAGTTTGTGCTGCTCTAAAATCGTTGCCAGGCCAGAAGTACTTATTGCTGTCTGCAGCTCCTCCGGAGGGGCAGCTCTGATCTCTGCTCTCTGTGACAGTGACAGCACCCAGGGAAGGGCTGGAGCTGTGCCAGGGCAGGTCAGGTTGGATATCAGGGAAAGGCTCTTCCCCCAGAGGTGCTGGGCACTGCCCAGGCTCCCCAGGGAATGGGCACGGCCCCGAGGCTGCCAGAGCTCCAGGAGTGTTGGACAGTGCTCTCAGGGTGGGATTGTTGTGTGTCTGTGCAGGGCCAGGAGCTGGACTGGATGGTCCTGCAGGTCCCTTCCCACTCAGGAAATTCTATCATGGATAGTGAAATTAAAATTGCCCGTGCTGGAGGTGGATGCCTGCTGTGAAATCCTAAATAGCACATCCGGGGAGAGTGTCAGTGACTCAAATCCTGGAGGGCGTAAATCTAATTCTGTGCACCCAATAAATCTGCACTTCCTTGCAAAATGTCGCCGGTTAAACCAATTTAAACCTGGAAAAGTTTTCTCAGGGCAGCTGGTACGATTTTTGATTGATCTAATGGTTTCATTTGAATCTTGCAGCCAAGACAGACACTGCTTTCAAGGCGTTCCTGGATGCCCAGAACCCGCGCCGGCAGCACTCCTCCACCCTGGAGTCTTACCTCATCAAACCCATCCAGAGGATACTCAAATACCCCCTCCTGCTCAAGGAGCTCTTTGCTCTCACTGACGTGGACAGTGAAGAGCATTATCACCTTGATGGTAAGGCGTTAACCCCACTTTTCTCGGGGTCGCCTCTGCTGGGGAACCTCCTCCTCTCCCTTCCCCTCGGAAGGTTAAAATTCCCTTTGCTCACCCCTGTCTCTCTGCCTCTCTTCCAGTGGCCATCAAAACTATGAACAAAGTTGCCAGCCACATTAATGAAATGCAGAAAATCCATGAAGAATACGGGGCAGTGTTTGACCAGCTCATAGCGGAACAAACAGGGGAGAAAAAAGAGGTAACACGCAATCAGATTTAGAGGAAAAAGCTGTTATTATGGTGTCTGTTCAACTGGATCCAGTATTTACCTTTCCTGCTGTGCCATTGAAGTAGATCCTGGTGCTAACAGATAAATCCCAGCTCAATTCAAGCCTTGAACTGAATTCAGACTTCGCTGAGGGGAGGGTGGAGGGATGGGATAACATTCCCCTGGCCCGGGGATAGCCCTCAGTTTGTCACATCTCCCAGCAGTTGGAAATTCCTTTCTCAGTCTATTCCCAGCAATATGGTGCCCACAGAGGAGCATTTGGGCAAAATCAGGAGGCACAGCAACTGTGGGGAGGGAGTGCTTTGCTGCGCCTGATGCAGTCTCCAAACTTTACCCCAAACTGAATATGTGCTTAAATATTCAAACATAATACAAAGGAATTGGTAGGGAGAAGAATGGACAGAGAGGAAGAAAAGGCAAAGAAAACATCTGGTTTTGGCCTTGACTTCCAAGAACTGGACTCTTTTAAGAGTTTAACTTACCCTAATTTATGCTCACTGATTACAAATTTACATTCCTCTGCTGCTGAACCTTGTGGTCTGTTTGCACATGTTTGCAGTCAGCTGATGAAATACTCCAGAAGTTTGCTTGGGGGGAATTTTTGTTCAGGACTAGACTTCGGGCAAGTTGTCTTGAGCTGAAAACTGCCATCAGATATCTCGAGCTGATTAAAAGCATTGCCTTTGCGCCTGTGTTGGTGTTGGCAGGTCGCCGACCTTTCCATGGGGGACTTGCTCTTGCATAACACAGTGATATGGCTGAACCCTCCTGCTTCCCTGGGCAAGTGGAAGAAGGAACCTGAGCTGGCAGCATTTGGTTTGTATCCCACGACTTTTATTTCACATGCCTTAAAGACTGTCCCCTGGGCCATGGCAGATAATGAAAGTAACTGAGCATTGCCTTCCACAGGGTTGGCTGGAACTTGAAAATGCGTTTGTGTGTGCTGCAGTGCTCAGTTCTGCTCTGGGGTGGTTTTTCCAGCCCTTCCTCCCTGGCTCAGATGAGGGCTTAGGGGAAAGGTCTGTGTGCTTGGGAATAGAGGAGACCCATTCCAAGCCTCATGGACTCTGCTGGGGAGAGGCTGTGGGAGCTGAGCCTGTCAGTGTGCCGAAGGGAAAGCTGAGGGGGGATCCCATCAATCCTTACAAATATCCCATCAATCCACACAAATATTCCATCAATCCACACCAATATCCCCAAAGGGTGTCAGAGGATGGTGCCAGCCTGTTCAGTGGTGCCAGGGACAGGATGAGGAGCAATGGCCATGAGCTGAAACACAAGTTCCACCTCAACAGGAGGAAGAAATTCTGTCCATGGAGGGAGCAGAGCCCTGGCACAGCTGCCCAGGGAGTGCATGGAGTCTCCCTCTCTGGAGACATCCCAAAATCCCTGTGTCACCTGCTCCAGGTGACCCTGCCTTGGCAGGAGGCTTGGACTGGGTGATCTCCAGGGTTCCCTTCCAACCCCAGCCATCCTGGGATTCTGGGATTCTGTGACTACATGGCTTTTGTCTCTAACTTTCTCCTCCAGTGTTCAAAACTGCCGTGGTCCTTGTGTACAAGGATGGCTCCAAACAGAAGAAGAAACTCGTAAGTTTGCATGGACGATTTGGGTGATGCCGTGGGCAGTTCTGGGGCTGAGATGGAGATGTGCTTTCCACAAAGCTGTGGGGCTGGACTGTGCTGGGTGGGCACAGCAAGTATTCCTTTATCCTTTGCTCTCTGCCGGCCACCCCTGCCACATCCATTCCCTGCTGTGGGGTGGATTGTCCTGGATGAAGATGTCACTGTGAATGTCTCTCCTGGGTTTGATTCCTTGGTCAGTGTGTGAGTGTCTGAGAGCTAATCAGTGTCTGTCACCTCACAGGGCCCTGGGTGTTGAGTGCCACCATGCAAGCGCTGGCTGCTCTCAGCTGCATCAGCCGTGGCTCAGGGATCCCTCTGCAGTTTGGGATTCCAAATTAAAGCTGAGCTTGACAGTGCTACAGCAGGGGCACAGTTTATAGTAATATAGTGAAACTCGTGATCCCTGCCTGTGGCTTAAACCAAAGAGGGTTTGAGGTGCCTCCATGGGTAGAGACAGCTGGCACAGGGTGACCTCAGAGTGCAAAGCCAAACTCAGATGTATTCCTGAGTGTGTGTGCACCCAGGGCTGGGCTCAGTGACTTTGGAGGCTGCTGCTAAGAACTGATGGGCCTTAGGGCTGCTTTAGCCCAGATTTCAGCAAGGTCTCCACAGAGAGGCCTCTCAGGGAGGTGTTGGGGTGAGAAAATCAGGATTGCAGCGAGTCTGCAGCTGGGAGCCCTCAGTCCAGAGCACAGCGCTGTCTGCCTGCCCCAAGGTGTCTCGTTTCCTGACGGTGTTTGAAATCCTTCCAGGGAGGATCACATAGAGCCTCAATTTATGAAGACTGGGATCCGTTCCGCTTTCGCCACATGATCCCTTTGGAAGCGCTGCAGGTCCGGGCCCTGGCCAGTGCAGGTAATGTTCCCACAGCAGGAACTGGGCAGGGTTTGGATGTGTGCGCTGGGGGCTCCACTCATTGTGGAGTAAATACTTCAAAGGTGAAGGTAGACATGAAATTCTGCTTGGTTTTCCCATTAGATGCAGAGACCAACTCTGTGTGTGAGATTGTCCATGTCAAATCTGAGTCTGAGGGCAGGCCAGAAAGGACATTTCACCTTTGCTGTAGGTAAGTGGATTTCCCTGTTTTCCATGGCAGCTGCATCTCTGCATCCCTGCTTGCCCGTGTCTCCCTTGGAGGCAATCAAAGCCGCCAGAAAGGAGAGTGGGGAGAGGGTGTTAAAACCTTACTCCTGGAAGGTAGAATTCTGTACAATCTCTGAGGATAAAGGCATATAACTTACTCAGCTTTGCACCTTTATGGGAAACTCCTTTTTACACCTTTCCAGTTAAACTCCAGCATTTGATCTTTATGGCAAGTGTTGTGTTCAGCTGGCTCCTTTCATGGCACCAGGTCCCAAGCTCTGCTCTTGGAACATTGCTTTTCCTTAAATAAACATCCATTGCTGTGGTGCTTTTTAGAGTTCAAGTAAGAACTTGGAACACAGGTTCATCAGGATCCAGCAGAGCTGATGCCAAGCCAGTTCCTGTTTCTAGAAAGAGTTGCAGGAGCTGTGCTTGGTGTGTGTTTTCAGGGACAGATTGCCTGAGGCACCACGGGTCAGCAGGATGTGTGTCGGACACAGCCAGGTGTGGGTGGCACTGCAGGAAAAGGAAACCTCGAGAGGGCTGGGAGGCTGAATGTTTTATTGATGAGCTGGGTATTGGTTTCCTTGGGTGCCCATTGCAGGGACCACGGAGTTAGTTTTGCTTTGCAAACACTGAGTTCAGTGGAGTCGTCTCTGGGGAAGTGCCTGCCAGTCGATTTGCAGTGTCTTAAATCACAGAAGTGGCCATTATTTGTCTCATTTACAGCGAGCTTTTAGCAGTTCCCAAGGCCTAACACTGCCTTTTGTATCCCCACCTCTTTTTCAGCTCACCAGAACACAGGAAGGACTTTCTGAAGGCAGTGCACTCGATCCTGCGGGACAAACACAGAAGACAGCTCCTTAAAACTGAGAGTTTGCCCTCGTCCCAGCAATATGTTCCTTTTGGTGGAAAAAGATTGTGTGCTCTAAAAGGTGCAAGGCCAGCCATGAACAGGGCAGGTACTGTAGGGCTACAGACTTTCAAGATCCCAGTAACCCCAGCACCATTGTAGGACATGTGGTGGTGTCTGTCACTTGTATATTAGGATTGGCATTCTCTCCTGTATATGTAAAAACTGCTGGTTTTCCATGCTTCACTTCCTTGAGAGCCTTAAATTGCTTCTGTTCAGCTTGCTTTGCACTCGAGGCTCAGCTTCAGAGCCCTCCTTGAGGCATGGAAGGGAAATGGGATTCCTGGCAGTACCGATTGGCTGTGCACTTTAATCTGAGCCGGGGTTCAGCTGAACAGAGCAGAAGCTGCGTGTTTCTGAAAGCACGTACAGAATTTCGAGGTAACCCTGGCACCTTTAAACTAAAATGCACAAGGGAAAACAGCTCCCCTGAGCTTGGTTTGAAGGGGCAGCTGTGGCTGTCCTCCACCTGAGCCTTTTCAGCTCAGTTGCTAAAGGGCACAAGCTCCTCCTCCCCACATTTGATACACATATTTTTGTAATGGCCTGTCCTAAACCATGGATTTTCCTTTTCAGTTGACTTCAGGCCAAAGCAGTGAGAAAATCCCAGGGAAAAGCAGGTTTTCATTTTCAGAACTCTAGATGATAGAGGGAAGAAACATTTGTTTCTAGCTGAAAAGCACACGGCACCGCTGCGTGTTTTGTTCTGGTCTGGTATTTATTTCTGGTTCTGCTCGTTAGATCCAGCGCTGTACAGCCAGGCTTCCTGTTCCTCTCTGACCAGGGCCGGCCAGAGCAGCAGCAGCTGAGCCCAGCTTCCCACTCGGGGTGCGGCTGGCCCTGTGCCTCCCAGAGGCTGAGGAAGGGCGAAGGAGGGCCAAGCCCACAGCGCTGCTTCCATCGGCCTCTGGGGCCAGCCTGCTGGACATGCCAGACCTCCTTTCGGTTTGGCTCCGTGGGGCATTTGCATGAGGAATTCTGCAGGGATTAAAATCCCACCTTGGAGTCCTGACCTTTCCCTATGGATAAAATTTGCATCTGCTGAGCCATCGCACTTAATGCACCTTGTGAGGCTCAGGGACATTAAATTGTGACCCTAAGCCCTAAGGCCAAGCCAGATAAATCCATCCTGCAGGTGCTGAGGTGCTGCTCAGTGTGGGGGGACAAACTCCAGCCTCAGAGCTCTGTGTGTCCCCCTGAAGCACTGCAGTGCCTGCAGAGCCTCCAGCTGCAGGATTTGCCCCTGCTTGGCCTCGGGAGCCTCTTGGGAAGATGTTCTGACACAGAATGTGGGAATTGCTAATTGGGCCACTTGCTGAGTAGATGCTGAGGAAGGAACTTCTGATCGTTTTTCTGGTTTTGGGGGTTGTTTCTTCCTCACCCAGTCGGGAGGAAGAGATTAGCAGAGCCTGGACAGGGAACTTAATTCCCTGTAAATAACGCAGCATCTTTGGCACTGAGGTAGCCTCTGGGAAAGCTGCAGCGGTGCTCCACCCCAGCCAGATTTTGCTCCCCGAGGTGTGAAGTTTTGGGATTTTGTGCTGTGCTGGCAGCAGGGCTGCGAGGGAGGCTGAGCTGAGCAGATGCCCCTGGTGCTGGCCGCTGCCCATCACTCAGGAGGAACAGACTGGAGGGCCATTGTCCCCACGGTGGATCTGAGCAGCAGAAACTCCTCCTGCAGCCGGAGAGGCCTCGTGCCGAGGAGCTGAGGTGGCCGCAGGGAGCGCGGGAGCGACGAGGCCGTGGCGGGCCCTGCGCTCAGTGCCGGCGGTGCGGAACGCGGGACTTAGCTTTCCCCAGAGTTGTGCCGTGTGTCAAACGCCTGTCTGTGGGGTTTTATCTTTGTGTGTGCAGTGTCAGCCCCAAGCAAGTCTCTTGGGAGGAGGAGGCGGCGGCTGGCCCGAAACAGGTTTACCATTGACTCAGAGGCCATCTACAGCAGCAGCCCCGAGAAGGAGCCCGCGCCGGCCGCGCAGGGAGGGGACACTGACCGCTGGGTCGAGGAGCAGTTCGACCTGGCGCAGTACGAGGAGCAGGACGACATCAAGGAGACCGACATCCTGAGCGACGACGACGACTTCTGCGAGGCGGCGCGCGGGGCGCAGCGCGAGCTGCGGGAGCNCCGGCGGCCCGAGCGACCCTGCCCGCCCGGGGACACGCACGCCGCCAGGATGGCCCAGCTGAGGAAGCAGGCGGCCCTGCCCGGCATCAACGGCGACGCCGAGGGCCACGGCCAGGAGGTCATCTGGGTGCGGCGGGAGGACTTTGTGCCCGGCAGGAAGCTCAACACCGAGCTCTAAAGTGGCCCCCGGCCCCGTAGGTGTCCCCGTCCCTCCCTGCGTCCCTCCCGATGACCCCAGGATTGCACACTTGCACACACCATTGCGGCAGCTCAATTGGTCCGAAGCCATGCGGCCACACTTTAGGCAACCATCAAACGCTCAAAAACCGGGAACGAAACAAGCTTGAGGTCCTGTCTTACGTTACCCAAGGGCTTTCACACTATTTTATTTATTCTAAAACAATCAGGGGTGAAATTGAGTATGGGGAGAACATAATCACTGGAAAACAAATTCCTCTGGATGTCTTAACCTCCGTGCAGCGACTCAGCTTCGGCAGGAGCACAAGGACACAGGGGTTGGTGGCCGTGAAAGCTGGCGCTCGTAGGTTCATCTCCTTCACAGGAAACTGCCTTTTTAACCTGTACAGTCGCAGTATTCTGACTCCCTTTCCCTCCTTTAATGTAAGAGAATATACATGTATTTTAGGAATGTGTGAGGAAAGGTTTGGGATTTATGTTGTGTTCGGTCCTCTTGGTCTGTGGCTGGTCTAATTTAATGTCGATGTTGGAAGCTCTAGTTTTACATACTCTTGTAAAGATGCCAAACTCTCTTAAAAGAGATCCAAATTTGACACTTGAAGAAATATTTTTTTGTATTTTACCTGAGATGCAGGGGCACAAAGGGGTAAGAGATTTAGGGTAGCTCCACGTCTAGGATACGAGGCTAGCTTTTTGCAGAGGGTTAGGAACGGTGGTTTTGTATTAAAATATGAACTGGAAACTCTTATTTAGGTATAACTTTCTTCAGGAAAAGGTTTATTGTATATGTTTGAGACTGGAGTTTAGTTAGCTAATAAAAAGAATAATAAATAAAATTACATGACTGAATTGCAGTGGAGCAAAGGTATCCGTGGTGTGCCCTTGCTGGAGCCACAGATCCCTTTGCTCCACTCTCTCTGGCAGAGTTTGGGCTTAGGGGACAGGGAATTCATGGCCAAAAAAGTGACCTCACCCACTCTCCTACCACGGGTGAAACTAGTGTATTTTAATTCCTTTATAAAAGCTTTTCCACTGCAATAGAGGGTGAAAAAGGTTCTACGCAAGTTAACCTCTTTAACATTTTAAATCTTTTATTTAAACATCTAAAACAGGGTAAAATGTGACTAAAATCTCGTGGTTTTTAAGTAGACTTCCAAATACGAAAACACAAAATAGCACTTTTTTTTTTTAAGATTTATATAGCTTTTCCCATTGCAGTTTCACCGATAGGAAAAAAAAAAAGGAAGATTATATGGAATTTTCTTTTTGCTTTGTTTTGTCGGTATCTGTTGATGTTTGACACATCAGTAGGTACTTTGAGAACCTGAAATTTTATAATAGCCTTAGGATTATATTTTATAAAATCCACTCTGACTATATTTTAAAGCATAACAAAAATTATCCCCCCCCAGACATCCATCACTGTCTGTGTGTCCCAGCTGGCATCCTCCCCTCGCCCCCTCCCTTTCCTGGTTTCTGGTGCACTATACTTGACCTTAGGAAAGCTTTCTCTTGTAACTTTTTGCTATCTCCTGGTTTCTTTTCCTAAGAGCTTTAGAAGAGTTTCTACCCCCTTTGTATGATCACATGGTTGTTTTTGTACCATCACCTGTCAGCTGTGTCCCACGTGCTGGAGGGTTTTGCTGTCCTGGGCTGTTCCCAGAGGATGCAGTCAGCACTCAAATACTGGAAGGC
The DNA here is from genome assembly GCA_013397895.1 of Origma solitaria. Classification (NCBI taxonomy): domain Eukaryota; kingdom Metazoa; phylum Chordata; class Aves; order Passeriformes; family Acanthizidae; genus Origma; species Origma solitaria. The sequence continues at coordinate 276,467 of VZRL01003797.1, forward strand.
AGGTACTGGGAAGGTACCGTGGCTCTTGTACATAATGTCACGACATGTCTATGTCAAAGGTTCTTATATATTTCTTTTATAAGCTGAAAGAAGGTCTATTTTTATGTTTTTAGTTCTATGAATGGAACGTTGTAAATGCCTGTCAGAAATAAAATACTGGGAAAAAACAGTGAGTGCAGAGAGTGGTGCGTGGAGGTCGCTTGTCACGGCAGAGCCTTGCACAGGACGGCTGAGGTGAGAAGGGTGATCCCAGGGAGGAGGTTCTGCATTCCCAACCCATGGAGCCTTGCACAGGACGGCTGAGGTGAGAAGGGTGATCCCAGGGAGGAGGTTCTGCATTCCCAGCCCATGGAGCCTTGCACAGGAGGACCGAGGTGGGAAGGCTGATCCCAGGAAGGAGATCCTGCATTCCCAGCCCGTGGAGCTCGGGAAGGTGCCTTCTCTTGCAGCAGCATCGTGTTTGCTACCTAAGGCAGGATTATTTTCAGCTTGTGAGACCACCAGGCTAATCCAGATCCTTCAGGAAGTCAGAGAAGTAGCGAAATGAAGACAGAGAGTGAGGGCCTCAAGCAGAAAGCAGCATGTGAGTGGTTGACAAGGGACACATGTGGTATGAAATGCTTTGGCCCCAAAGCTCTGTGCTGCCACCGGCCAGAAACAGAGGGAGACAGAGGGAGAATTCCTGCTGCAATTCCCTGCTCAGTTTGGAGAGGCAAACGTGGGTATCTTGTGTTTGTGCTGGGACAGACTGGCAGCCCTGGATCCCCAGCTCACTGACCCTCTGCAGTCACACCTTGGTACAACAGCCCAGCGATCTGCTTTTGGGGAAAATACTGTTTGCAACAAAATAGGTAACTCAAGGAAACCATTAGAAATAGCATGTTGAGAAATAAAGAGGGCTTAAAATTAATTAATGTTGCAGGAAACAGATGAAAGGCAGAAACTGGGATTCATAAAGCTGCAGGGAGGTGTGAATAGAATATTAAGTGTGTTCCAGGCTGTCCATGGATGGAGAGCAGGCTCCGAATCAACACCCGGGGTGCTCGGAGCATGGTGGGGAGAGAGCATTTGCCTGTGGCCACAGCATCAGGGAGACCGAGGGAGCTCCACAGAAGGACCCAGGCAGCTCTGGATCAGCTGTTCCAGGGCCAGAGGAGCCTCTGGCGCTGCATTTTAAATCCAATTGCTCAGCTATGGTCCCAGCAACTTCCCTTTGGTTCCTGGAGGAAACACTGCGGCCTCGCGTGGTCCATGGGGTGCTCCAGCGGGAATTGCTGCTCCTCAGGTGTCCTCCGTGGGAGCTCCATGAGCCTTGGGGATTAGGGTTGGTGTAAGGTCAGGGTTCCCGCTGCCATTCCCAAGCGTTCCCGGTGATTCCTGCCGGACAGGTGCCCCTGAGTGCAGTGACCGATGCCATTTGGTGCCAATGCTCTCCCAGGGTAAATCCTGTCACTCTCCGCTCCGTTCCGAGCGCGGCCGGCGGGCGTCCCTCTTCCCCTGCAAATCCCACCCTGCTCCTCGGAAATCCGAGGGATTTGCACTCTAAGGAACCCAATAAACAGCAAATGAGTCCCAGGCAGGCGGCAGCACATCCTCCTCTTTGCTGGCGCTGCAGAAGCCATCCCATCCTGCCTGCCTGCCAGTGGGGCTGTGCGTCATTCCATTAGGGAAAGTAATTTCCAGGGATAGATTCGGCTTCGCTTCATCTCAGCAGAGATTAAAGCCCTTTAATTAACTCCTCAAGGGGTATTAGAGAGCCAAGTAACTTCATGGTGGTTTCGGTGCAGTGGCGCTGGGAGTGATCTCAGTGCTGGGGGAGGCAGAGGGATGTGGAAGAAAGCTTGGGTAGAAATGCACTTAAAGGGAATCTGCTCCATCCCCTGCCTCAAGTTCTAGGAGAGCACTAAAAAAGCCCCTCAGATCTCCACTAAGAAATTAAAAGACTCAAACAGAGCGAGAGCATCAGCTTTCTTCGAGGTCACTGCAGTACCAGACTATTAGTTGAATTATACACTGGAATACTCTAGGAAAAGGAGATTTTTTAAAAGTTACTTGAAAAGATAAAATCCAGTCCTCTTCCCCCTCTAACCCTCATGAAACATGAGAAAAGGAGCAGTTGGTAATGAAGAGATTATTAAATGACCCTTCTTTGCCTGTCTCCCATGTAAAATGTAGAGCAAGAGCTGTTGTTAAAGGTAAAATAAAACAGAGTGTGGGCATAAAAGCTGTGCATTTGCTCAGCAAATTAATTTTGCAAGCAGTAGCTGGTTCTGGGAAGATTCCCCCAACATGGTGCAGACAAACTGGAGCTGTGGGCTCAGCTCCCTGCACTTCCCCACAGAGCTGCAGGAGCTGATTTCCAAATGGTGCAGGAAAATAATTATTGGCATCACTTCTGCAGGCAGCCTGAAGAGATGCTTCAGTGTTGGGGCAGGAGCAGGAGCAGGGGAGGGCAGGAATGTCAGAGAGGAGACTCAGATCGGCGTGGGAGGGTGGGCAGAGACCGTGTGGTTGGGAAGTGAAGAGAGAAACGAAAAGGAATCACCACAGAGCAGTGTTATTCAGTTGTGGGGTGCTTAGGGCTGTTTTATTTAGGATATTTAGGCTGAACTGCTTGAACCTGCCAGACATCCTCCTGCCACCAATGGCTGCAGTTACACCTGGGCTGTGGAACAGATCCTTTTGGGGGAAGTGCAGTACATCAATTAAACTTTCTCTTGGATTCCTGCTCTCTGGTCCTGAAAGCAAGGAAATCAGGAAGAGATGCGGGAGGGCTGTCCCCATTTTTGTTATATTGCTTTCACCGAGGGAAAGGGATTTTTTCCAGTCTCCTGAGGAACTGAGGTTGTTTGGAGGTAAGAGCACTTTCGTCACGCTGAGGGCTCCATCACTCACCTGTGGTGTCTGCTTTTGATGGAGCATTTTCTTCCTAGGACTCCTCCATCACGGTGCAAGCAACCAGAGCCAGCCTTGCCTGCAGGTTATTGATTGAACATCCCTGGCACATCGTGTGTGTTTCTGACAACTACGGATGCAAAGGGACAGTGTCACTTTGCTGATACAAAGGAATTCAGTGAATTTGGGCCTGCAGGGACTGTGAGAGGTGCAGGTGCACATCCCTGTGCTCAAGCACAGGGTAATAAAACCCATCACAGCCACTTTTGTCCGTGGCTCTCTGTTATTTTGGTGACAGCAGAACTCTTCCAGGAGCAGCAATGGATTTAAGGGGAGATGTTGCATCAGTTGCTGTGAAAGCTGCCGTCACCCCATCGAGACAGGAGCTGGGGAACAGCACAGAAAAGCTCAGTGTATCCTTGGCAGCTTTGATTTGAGCAGGAGTAAATCCAAATCAAATGGTAGCTCAATTTGCCTGCTTGTGGCTGGGGAAAGTCCTTCCCACTCAGACCTCACAGGGAGCACAAATAAATTAATCCAGCTGAGCTAAGAAGGTGCTCTCCTGCGTGGCATGTGCAGCTCCCTTCAATGCACAGGGAAATCAGGCTTAATTTTCCCCTTTAAAGACAAAAGAGATAGAGTTTGTGTGAGATAGATCCCAACAAACAGAGCTTTTCTTCAGCGTGGTAGGGATTCTGGATTTTGCCTGGCTGCTGGCAGAGGCGGTTCCACATCGGTGCTGCTGGTGGCACCACGGCTCTGTGAGCTGCAAGAACAGAGTGGAGAATCCTCCTGAGCCGTGTGGAGCTGTGAGTGCTGAGCTCACCGCACTTCTTGTGCCTTTTCCTGCTCCTTCGGTGGGTTCGAGCCCTTCCCTCGGGCTGCTTTCTCTCTTCTCGTGATAAACATGAACACGTTGTAAAAAAAGCCCTTTTTCCTTTTCCTTTTCCCATTTTTTTCTCCGGACTTTGATCCACCTCTGAATTTCAGAATGTGTATGAAAAGACTGCACCACCCTAATGGACTCCAGGACAAAATCTCTTTTGAGGAGCAGCTAATCAGTGCTTTTAGTCAGTGCTAAAGTCCTATTCCCCCGAAAAGCTCAGGGGTCAGTCAGGAGCAGGTGCAGAGCAGAGCCCTCAGTGCTACCAAACCATCGATATTAGCACACTTTTAAGTTAAGTTCCAGCATTTTATGTGCCACAAAGCAAGAGGTGTTTCTGTACCTGGAAGGCAAAAGGTTTGTCTTAAAAGTTTGGCTTTATTTTTCTGTTTAGGAAGGTAGAAATGTTTGTGCGCAGCAGATTTAACGCAATGGGCAAAGAAGTGGAAGAACAGAACAGAGGAGCAATAGGTAATTAAGGCTATTTCTTTCCGAGGGAGCCCCTGTACAGATGCCATCTAAAGCAGAGCAGCAGCACCTCAGACAGACTGGCTCTGGCCGGGAAAGGATCCCAAGCAACGTTTAACAAGATTCTGCAGCTGATTTCAGCCAGAAACCACCACAGAATCCCAGAGACCCTGAGCCAAAGCATTCTGTGTGACAGCAGGGAAGCTCCAAGCTGGAGGCAGGAAATGCCCAGCACAGCACCTCAGCTCAGCCAGGTAGGGCAGGATGGCTCCCTGTTGTACACGGAGCAGAATATTTCCCAAAAGCAGGAATTCTGCTCGCAGAGCTGCTCCCTGTGCCTGTGGGGACAGCAGCATGTGCCTCCTGCTGGAAAAGCAGCTCCTGGGCTGCATCAGCAGAATGATTTTCCCAGGGTGTGATCTCCTCTGCCACCTCTGGAGCCCTGAGCCGCTGCAACAGGTGAGCTCTGTGCGTGCTGGAAACCAGAGAGCTTCTAAATAATTGTAGTTAATGGCTTTAATTACCTTTTAAAATCATCATTTTAATTAATCATAACCTATATATATTAATTATAAATAGTGGGTTTTTCTTAGATTACTCTCAGCAAAGTTGTCATAAGCTCCTTTTGTGGGAACAGCTTGGGAAAATTTCTGAAAGTTTGACTTTTGACAAAGTAACACTGATGAGCTCTGAGGAATGAAGCCTGGGAGAGGAAGATGGATGGGTGAGGTGGGACATCTGGAATGCAGAATTTATGGAGCACGAGGACACTTTGCAGAGACCAGAAGATAAAGAGATTAAAAAAGACTCACTATATGTCTTGGACATTGGAGGAAAAAGATACTAAAAATATGGACTAATTAGCATGAGAAGTGAGAAATAATAATAGAGGACAGAATGCTAATTATTGAAAGAGAATTATGTCATTTAGAACCAATGAACTTCTTTTTTTTCTTTCTTTTTTTTTTTTTTCTAAAAATGCCAAAAAAATGAAAAAGTCCTGTATCAGTGTCTGTGTGGAGGCCGGAATTTTGTCAGCCACACACACAGACCGTGGCCAGGAATAAAGTCACGCCTGACTTGCTGGCACTGAAAAGGGGGTGTTAGAAGAGGATTTGATACCATGGGAGTGTGGAGACAACCACTCGAAACCTGGCACAGACAAATCTATTTATAGGGGACAGCAGTTCCCTAATAAATGAGGAAGCCTTGGCTGGTGAATTGAAGCTGCCAGCAGCCCAAAGGATGGCAGGATGGATCCAGCAGGAATTGTGCTCTGGAATTCTGAGCCCTGCAGCCTCAGCGAGCCCCGAGCAAGGAGTGAAACACAGATATTGATCCTGCAGGAATCCAAAGGAAAGCACAGGACACGCTCAGCTCACACCCCTCCGGCTCCTCGTGTGGCCACAGCACAGCAGGACCAGCCCAGGCACAGCGTTTCCTGGCAGAAGAGGGGAAAAAAATATTAAAAAGGGTTTTATAAAAAATGAAAGAAACAGCTGGATGTTTCTTAATCACTGCAGGCATGAAGGGAAGAGAAATTGCTAATCAGGAGTCTATTGATGGCCACACAATCCTCAATCATTCCATGTGCTTCGGGGGGAGCTGTGCTGTTGCCTTCAGTGCAATGGGAAAACCTGGCTGCTGGGAGGCTGGGACAGAAGCCTGCAGGGGATGGGGGAGGTGGAATTTGCCAATTTGCCAATTTTCCTTGGATGTTTATTGTAAGCACCTTTTTAATTCCTTCCTTTTTTTTCCCCCCCCCCTCTTTTGAAATGAACATCTTTGTTGTGCTAGCAGATTTCTGCACTTGACAACCTTCTCCCCTATATTTATAGAGAGATCTTCATTCTCACCATGAGGAGAAGAGGCGCTGCTGTGGCTGCTCCTGGATGGACACTGAAGGGAAGGAGACCTGGGACAGGTTGTCATGGGCAGAGCAGAGGTTTAACTCTGGTTTGATAAATCTCAGATCTGATAAATCCCAGCCAGAATCGTTCCCATGCCAAGCTTTGCCTTCAGCAGAAAGACAGCTCTGACCCCGCTGTGTGCAGGGGCAGCTTTAAGGGAGGGTTCCTCAGAGGATGCACAGATTCTGATTTTCTGGGGCCAAGCGGGGGCTGCACAAACCCTGTCCCAGAGCCAGCAGGAGCTGGGGGAAAGCAGCTCCACACCTCAGCCTCCGGGAGAGCAGGACTGGCTGATCCACTGCTGCAAAAACCCATAATTCACCTCTGCTCAGGGGAAAAGGGGAAAGAAAGAACATCACCCCAATATAAAACTTCCTTCTCTGTGCATCTGCTGAGAGCTGCAGTGGAACCTGAGGTGTCTTTGCAATGAAGCAATTCCCCCAAGAAATAATGTGAAATTTGAACCTCTAATTTCCAATGGCTGTAGGAAAAAAACCCCACACATGTGAGAAGAGAGGGCCTTTCCCCAAGGCATACAGAGCCCATGGAGTGCTGAGCTCAGTGAGAAACCTGGAGTTCTTTAGAAACCCCAAACCCTTGTGCTCATCAGTGACTTTGGAAAGGGTTTGGTCCATAATGGCATTTAAAAGTGCCGAGAAAAACCCAGCCCTTGCTGCTGGAGCTGCAGGAGCAGGGAGGGAACCCATCCCGTCCTTTTTGTGCTGCAAAAACAACCACAGGGGCAAGCGATGGTCCCCGGCCCAGGGACAGAGCAGAGCGGTGCCAGCACGGAATTCAAACAGCTCTCTGCAGAATCCCCGGCTCAGGAGGCACCAGCAGATGCAGGAGCTGTCCCTGTGTCACTCAGCTGTCACCTGTGTCCCTGGGACAGCCTCTGTGTCCCTGGGACAGCCCCTGCATCCTGACTCCTCACAAAATGGTGATAAATTGGGATGGTGACAGGAAGGATTTTCCTTGGCGTAAACCACGGTGACATCAAAGGCTCCGAACTAATTTGCTTTTTGTCAACTAGATAAAGATATTAAGTTAATGCCTTTTGTTCCTCGACAGAATGTTTTAGGCGGCGAGCAGAATTAATTGTGTTGACATAATGGATTTATTGTTTCAACAGAACGCCTGTCTGTGTTCACACGGTGGATAAGGGATTTGACACAACTAATGCTGATACCAGGGGGCTCTCATAAAGCTGAGTTATCAGCCTGATAAAATGCCACTGGTGTAAAGACAACACGAAGGAAAACACCGAGTCTATAAGGCAGGGGCTCGGGAGCATGAGGAATCCATTGAGGTTCGGGTGCTGCGCTGAGCTGAGCTGCTGCAGAGCACAGAATTCCTGCTCGGAAGGTGAGAATTCCCCTCCCAGAGCCCTGCCAGGGCCTGTGGGCAGGGAAATGCCTCCCCAGCAAGGGGGGGTTGTTTTTGGGCTCTGCTGCTGTCCTGCTTCACTCGCAGTGCTGTGCTTCACTGAGGCACTGCATTAAGTTTATTTGCGCTTCCTCCCTGTTCCCTCAAATAAAAGGTACTTTTCTTGTCAAGAGCTCTTAGTGGCCGTGAGAGAGAGGGAGAATCATGCCTGCTGAGGTGACAGGAGAGATTTATTTTCATTTCCTGCAGCCAGAAATAGCCCAAGTGTGATAAAAGCCACCTCTTCCATTTCGCATTATAATGGATTTGGAGCACGCGTCCGGTCACTTCCCGCATCCCATCGCATCCACAGGGACAGGGAGGGACCTTCTGGCTGAGGGAGCAATGATTGCAGCCACTCACATCGCATCAGCAGCTGCACGAGCTCCAGGCACAGATTTCCCTGCATTTCCCGGCACTGAGTGACTCTGCCTGAGCCATCGCAGTGTCCCCAGTGACGGACCAGGGAGGGCACAGGACAAATCTGGGGACAATCTTGAGCCAAAGTGACCAATCCTGCTCTTACCCGAGCAACACTTTGGCTTCATCCCATGCTTTCACTTGTATTTCCCCTCTCCACACTCCGTGTTATCTTTATTCCACATTACAGTATCTTTTCTTTTGTTTCTTTTTTTTTTGACAATCAGGAGAGAAGCTGCCATGAGAGTGACTGAGGCCTTGGCAGGAGGAAGAGGGACTGTTTGCATTCTGCTTTTGTGCATCCTGCATGTTGTGGGTAGGAAACAGGACACCATAAAACAATAACCCATTGCAGATAAGGTTTTTACACCCATATGGTGCAATGCTTTGGCTGAGCCGAGGCCAAAATTTGCCTGATGAGAGCTGATTTAATGTGTGATGACACCTCCTTTGTTTTACTGCAAATTTTAATCCACATTTTAAACGGCAAATTTTCAATTTTGCGTTGAAAATGTAAAAAATTGGTTTGTATTTCAGGGAAGCCTGCTCTGGCTGCAATCCATCTGCCACGGAAAGAGCCACGGATCCTTGGGATGAGCTCGGAGAGGTTCTCATTCCATCCCAGCCTGCTGCTTTAAAAAGCAAGTACGGGTGACGTGTCTAAGTCTTAAACTCTCTGAAACGAAAAGATTATTTAAAAAACTTTCAGAATTCTTGAAATCCTGATAGATTCCACTCTTTCCTGCCAAAAGGTGACTCATTAAAGGCTATTTTCCCATCTGTCTGCAGAACAATTTTGTGTCTTCTGAAAGGTGTAGGGTCACTGCAATAATGGGTTTCTCTCTTAATAATGGGATCCTGATTGCATATGATGGCTTTTTTAAAAAACCTTAATGAAGTTGCTCTCTGCATTTGGCAGGAATAAGTGATTTGATGGAGGTCCTCACAATTTCCAAAGCCTGACTCTCCTGGCTCTCGCTCCCGGTGAATGTATGGACTGAAATTAATTTCCAGCATGATCTTTTACTCATTTAAAGTTCTGTATAGCCAGGGTACAACACAGTTCACCGCATTTACTCCATTCCTCCTCAGTCCCAGTTTTTGAAGCATTTCCTTTGAGCAGAATGTTTTGTCTTTTGGGGAGAGGGTGGCACCTCCCAGAGCTCAACCCTTGCCATTAAGAGGCATTAAGCAACAGAAGGGAGAACTCGGCATGGAGGGAAGGAGGTTGCTGTGCTGGGAGCAGATCCATGAGTAGAGAAAAATAAATCTTCCAAATCCCACTCCCCTTCCTGGGGTGATCCCGGTGCGGGAATTCTACATGCAGTGCCCTTAATAAAATAAAAGGCAGAACGAATGACCCATTGCTAGTGGCTCATGGAGAAAGCAACTTCAGCTGGAGCACAATTCTGTTTATTGTAATCTCCGGAGTCACAGGGCTCCAGAGCCTCGCCAGCAGCAGGGCCAGGGTGGGACGCACCGAGTGAAAAGGTGTTCACAAACCCCCACGGAGGGCACAGACCAAGGGAACCACGAGCGCAGATGAACAGATGCAACTCCTCCACACTTCAAACCGTGTAATTCGAGGGTCTTTATTCCACTGACACAGCCCCTGCTCAGACCCGGCACAAACATATGTTTTGGGGAAGGGCTGTGTGCGCAGGAGGCTGCAGCAGCCCGCCCAGAATTCACACACAGATTGGTGCCTTGGAATAGATGAAAGGGGAGCGGGAGGTGGAACCATTTCAGAATCAGGATCCCAGGATGATTTAGGGTGGGAAAGCCCTCCCAGCCCATCCCAAGCTGTGCCCGATGCAGAGGGAACCTCTGTGGGGTGCAGGCCCATGGGAGAGCTGCACAGGGCTTTGTAGGTACTTAAAATATCCCATTGTCCTTCTCTGCCAGAAATATCAGTGCCTGTATCAAACCGTCGTGTCCCAAAGCCCTTCTGGTTCAGCAGGTTAAAACCTCCCTTAAAAAGTAAGATCTGAGGAGTCAGCAGGGGTGAAAATCCTTTGTGGGAGTCCACAGGCAATTCCTTTTCTGGTCATCCGTGTTGCTGCTTCTTCTTTTAGAAGAAACTTCAAAAGATAAACAAAAAATGTGGAGAATCCTTTTTAGGTAAGTTGGAAACAGCAATAAATATAACCATTGGCAGTGATAGAGCTGTGAAGTTGAAATCTCCAGGATCTGGTGGAACTGGGACACGCCAGCATTGAGTAGATCATGAAGAATTATGCTTTATAATATTCTTGTACACGCTCTAAGCACGGGGAAAAGCGGATTTTTGTACGGTAAATTCTCTCAAACCTGGGAACGTTAGGGTCTTGCAAAGCTAAAGTAGATTTGCCTGCATTGCATAAAAACTCTTAAATTAATCCTTAGCCAAAACCTAAGCCTCTCTGTGGATAGCTAATGTAGGTTTGCCATAGGTTGCCATGTAATCAATACAGCAAATGGTCCCTCGGGGCTGCTCCAGGAGGATGGAGCTGTTCCTGGGGGTCAGGAGGGCCCAGATTTGGGCTGCCGGGGGCTTTTAGGGGTGTTCCTGGCAAACAGACATGTGGGGTGTGTATATATACGTGTGCATGTACATAATGTGAATTTCAAACAGTGCCATCAGCTCTCAGCTCCTCTGCAGATTCCTCATGGAGCCAAAGATCTGCCCTGGGCTCTCCCCATCCCTCCTATGGCACTCCTGGAGTGTAATTCCCAAAAAAGGGGGGCAGAAAGGGCAAATTTCCCTCCCCTTGCCATCTGAGGTGGGGGAAGAACTTTTTTCTCTAGAACAGGAAATAAAACTGACGCTGCCTTCCTGAGCTTAGTGTTTTTTAATCTCTTTTCAGGCCACCTGTGCTGTTTGGAAGGAGTTTTTTTTTTGGAAAGCCATTGATTTCGGGGCTGCAATAATATTTCAGTTTCCTGGAAGCTCCAGGTGCTTGAGGAGACCTCTGGAATCTCTTTCTCCACAGCACCAGCGGCGCAGTTCCGTTTCAGGAACGCTCTGAGACACTCTGAGAGTTGCAGTGCCAAAGAAACATTAAATGTGATGTGAGTAACAGGTCCTGCTTCTCTGCAATGGTGGTGGAAATGGAGTTTATTCAGCATTGCCACTTTGATATCACACAGGCGCACAGTTATTTCTGCCTCCTTTGGCCACTCCAGCATTTGTGTTAGGTCAGGTGCCGCAGGCAGAAATTAAATAAAATCCCATAAAAAGTGTTGCTGCTGGGGGATAATCCCCGGAAACACAGGAATGTCACATTTTTTGCATTCTCCTTGGGAAAACTGGCAAACCCTGCTGCCCCTGCATTCCCTCTTCCATCAGCCGCCTGGAAACCCCTCCCTAGAACCTATTAGAACAAAACCACAATTTTTTTCTAAAAAAAAATCCCTTTAAAACTATGCACCTTACTCTATGTCACTGGAATTGCTGGAGAATATTAAGACTGAGTCCTTTTCCATTTAAGTTGATGGGATGGAAGCTCAAAATAATAATAATAATAACAACAACAACAACAATAATAACAATAACAATAATAATAATAATAACCATAGTAGCAATAACAAGAACAACAAGAACAACAACAACAATAATAATAACTTTCGAAGTGCTTGAGATAACATGTATTTTCCCCCCACCTTCCCACATTTATGGTTTGATTTGCTTGTTGGTTCCCTCTGGGCCGCGCTCTTCCTATTAAGGGAGCATTATCCTGGCCCATGCTTACTTTGGGATTTATTTGAAGGCAAACTGTGTTAAATTATGGTGCTGCATTATTAACAGGCCATATGGGCATCAGGCTTGAGAGAGAGGAGCTTAACAAGGACACAGGAAAACAATCTTCCAGATCCTTCCTTCTCCTAATACATAATCCTGAGTGCAGGAAAGAGATAAAATATTTAAATACCGTGCTGGAGGACTGGGAGGGACAGGAGGTTGTTAAACTGCTCTGAGAGGGCTCTGTGGCCACTTACACCACTGCTGCTCTGGCCCAGCACTTGTTCAAAGCAAGAATAGTTTTTAAGTCTTCTCTGGCCTAAAATAAGCACAAAAAAGCAATTTTTTCCTCCATTTTCTGTCAGGTTTATTCACTTGCCTGCTGGTTTTTGCTGGGTGCGGTTTTGGGCACCACAATATAAGAAGAATTAAAAAAAAAAAAAAGCTGTTAGAGAGCATCCAAAGGAGGGAATGGGTAAAACCTGACACCCAGCATTTGTGAGCTCTTGGCTTTAAAACCTTAAGAATCCTGGAACCAAAAATCACCAGTTAAAAAAAAAAAAGTTAAAAATCTTGTGACCAAAAATTCACTTCTTCTCCTGCACTTTAGAGAAGTGGTGTATTACTTTTGCTTGTGATTTTCCAAAAGATGGATAAAACCAGGCATCTGATTAAAATCCCATAAACCCAGACTTTGCAAAGATTTTACTGAACCAGCAGACAGAATCATTTAACTCAGAAGTGAATGAAGCTCTCTCAGTGCAGTAGGAAGGGTGTGCTGTGTGTGTGTTTAGATAGATTAAAGAGAAAGTTTTGCCAAACGGGAATGCCAAACTCAAACTGAGACACCAAACATCCCAAGTTTGTTTTATTTGCAGGTTTTGTCACAGTTTCTTGTTGCATTTCTGGTGAAAGCATCTCCCTGGGGGTGCCCAGAGCAGCACAAACCGCGCTGGAGATGAGAGGTTCGTTCTGCAATTGCAGAATTCTTTAGCTGTGAGGCTGCACACGTGAGGACAGGCAGAACTCCACTGTTGATATTTGAGGAATTCCTGCCAGAAGCTTCACTGCCTTGGATGTGGCTTTAGAAGACTAAAAAAAGGCAAAATTCATGCACTTGTCTTTACAAGCACATCCGTAAGTGTGATTCTTTTAATTGATAATTTTCTGAGGCTGTTTTAACAAGGTCCCTCAGCATCAGGGCTGAACAGCCACAGGGGCAGGAGGAAGGTGTGTGCACAGGTTCATTAAAAGGAAATGAGGGCACAAATTAATGGTCAGCTCTGAGAGTGGAAGCAGATCGTGGGTGGGGTCCTGGGGGCTGTGTGTGGGGAGATCCTGCTGCTCAGGGTGCTCCCAAACGATCTGGAAATGGGAAAAGGGCAGTGACAATTCACTGCATCCCAAACGTGTCTGCATCCCAAAAGTGCCTCCATCCCAAACGTGTCTGCATCCCAAAAGTGCCTCCATCCCAAACCTGCTGTCACATCTGGCCCTCTCCCTTTGCAGGGGAGGCACCGAGGAGGACAGCAGGGATCATGTGACCTGTGGAATGGTTTCTGTGTGAGCAGTGATTTTCCAAAGGGATAATGGGACCTGTGGAAAAGTTTCCGTGTGAGCAGTGATTTTCCAAAGGGATAATGGGACCTGTGGAAAAGTTTCCGTGTGAGCAGTGATTTTCCAAAGGAATGACAGCAGGGGTTGTGGGAGAAGCGGATTCAATGAGCAGGGAGTGGTCGTTTGCAGATAAAAGGATCAGGAGGGGTCAGCGAGCCTCCCCTGGAGCTGCTGCAGAAGGAAAGAGCTCCATCTCCACCTTCTCCTGCAGGAACCCTGGCAGGAATCCGCACTGAAAGTCAGCATTCAGCAGTTCCCTGCCAACTGTTTTTGTGTGTGGAGCAGCTGGTGGCACTAGAAGGAAATCAAACCAGCTCCCCATGAAAGCGCCGAGGTATTAAAGGCGCTTTGGGGAGATTCAGGGAAATATTTGGCTGGAAGCATGAGTTCCGCTGGTGCCCACGCCTCAGCAGGGAACTCGCTCTTCCTCATCAGCAGCTCACACACAAAGGAGATTGCAGTGGTGTCCCTCTGCAGCTGAGGGATGGCTCCTTGTCCCCGTTTCAGCCTGGAATAACCCCGTGTCACCCACCCTGGTGGGACATCCCCCTCTCCTCCTGGGTGCTCGCCCTCACATTGACACTTCTTCATCAGCTTCTGCCTTTCCCTTTATATTATAAAGGCTGATCCCTTGTCCTCCTCAGTATTAATTGCAGTTTTTGCCAGTTATGCTGGGAAAACAGAGGAGAAAGCAGGATTTGCCTGAACCTGTTTGTTTTGGGAGAAGAGGCCCATGAACCCCTGAGCATTGCCTAACACAGATTCAAACAGCCCCTGACACCTTGTTCAGACACCATTTCGAGCCTTCTGCCGGCTGTCATCTCTCTTCTCTCTGCTGTCCCATTTACAGCTGAGGACAAGGACACGGCAGACCCGCCCGAGCAGGCTGGCACAGGATTAATGCTCCTGCAGGGGCTTGGGGGGCATGTGTGGCTGGGAAGTGTGAACAGGCAGATGGACAGAGCCCCAAAATCCCAGGGCAGCACTAACTCATGTTGTTGGGGCTTCGGAGCAGCTGAGCCGCCCTCCTCCTCCTCCTCCTCCTCCCCGGATGTGGAACTCTGTTTTTTCCCACTTCCCATTTTATTCTGCTCTTCCCTTGCAAGATTTAACACCCTCTTCCCTTTCTGCCAAGCCTTATCCCGGCCTCCCCCCACTGCCTCTTCTTCTCTGCTTGCCTCGCAAATTCCTGCATTTCTCATTTTTCTCAGGGGGTAAATATTTTTGTGTGCATGCTTTGGTTTGGTTTTTTAAAAATGTTCTTACGTGCCTCCCCCTGGCCACCATGTCCCTGGAGGGCTGGGCATTTCTGGGTAACCTGCCACCCTTCAGGCGTTTGCAGCACATGGAGAAGGCATTTCTGTTTGTTTGTGCTTCCCAGGCGAGCGGAATGAGCAGGTTTTGGGCTGGTGGCACCCAGCAGTCTGGAGACACACAGTGACTAACTCCTGCCTGCTCTTCGGCTGTGCTGCTTCCCTTGTTGGGGTGCTAATGCCTGTGTTTTATATTCCACTGCCCTGACTGGAGCTGGCCGTGACCCCTCCACCCCTGGGCTGATTAAATTGCTCTCTCTGCATCCTCCCCGAGTTCTCCTCTCATTACAAGCTCCCATTAACCTCTCCAGCCAGGCCTCCCCGGTAATCACTCTTTGTTCTGAAAGAGGCTTCCATTCCCATCCTCTGCTAATTATTATATTTAAGCTGGAGCTTTCCATACCTCAGAGACCAGATTGTCCATCTTTTGTGGGAGAAGTGGTAATTTTTCCCACCTCTGCTGCCGTTCTTCCCCTCTTTCTGCACGGGAAACTGGAGAAGCTCACCTCAGGCTTTCTGAGCAGCTTGGGAACGGCCCATAGCTCCGCTCTGGCTGCTTCACCCTGAGGCTGGCTGGCTGCAGAAAAGCCAAATTAAGAACAAAAAAGGGTTGGAAATGGATTGTGCTTCCCCAGGGTGACGTGGGGCTTTCATTTGGCTTTGCCTCTCTGTTGTAATGAATTTGTGGTGAGGAACAGCTCGTCTGAGAGCCGCTTTTAATGCAGGAGAGGGGAGCAACAAATGCCTTGTACCTTTTGTTCCGCGTCCCTGGGACGTGTTAACAACAAGCACTGGAGTTATTTGCTGGGCTGAGCTGGTCCTTGAGCTCGCAGCAGGGTTTGCCAGGGGATAATCAGGCAGGGAGCACTTCCAGCACGCCTCTCCTGCTGCCGTGGGGGCTGCAGAGCCCCAGGAAAGCACTCCTTGGGCTGGGAGCTGCTCGGAGCTTCCCAGCAAACACACCCTGAGTCCTCGGAGCAGCCTGGGGTACTGGAATGTGTCCTGCCATGGCAGGGGTGGCAATGGATGAGCTTTGAGGTCCCTTCCAACCCTAGAAATCCTTTATGGTTCTCTGACCCCACGGTGCCCCTGCCCAGCTGGCTTTCATGCAGAGTGGGTGCGGAATGACAGCAGGACAGAACTGACACGGAGCTGGCACTGGGAGCTGGGAGTGCTCAAAAGGCAAAGCACTGGGAGATAAACCCTGAAAAAAAGAGTGGTTTGTTGCTGGCATCAATTAATCAAAACAGGCTTTATTTAAAAAAAAAAAAAAGAATCACAGCATTGATCAAGGCACCAGTGATCATGTTCCTAATTTTCCATCATGTTGTGCTAACACTGCATCAATGAAAGTCAGTGATTTCCCTGAAGAAAATCCAGCAATATCTGGCGTGATGCAGTGCCAGAGTCATGCACCAGCCTTCCAAGAGGGCTGTGTGGGAATTTGTGACACACGCAGGTGGCAATTGTCCTAAATTCCTGAGCTACCTTTCACTTAGAGATCATTTAGCCAGGTGACACCCCAGGGGGAACCAGGGACTTTGTAAGGGATCCTGCCCTGCCTTCGGCTGGGCTGGAAAAGCTTTTCCTAGTGCAAGGCTGTATGAAATAGGAAACAAAATATGAATATAGTGAGTGCACAGAGTGCTCAAGTGGCAGTGACAATAAGGGGACAGTTTGGGTGCTGGGGACAGGAATTCCCAGTGCAGCTCTTCCATGGCCTGAACCTCTATGCAGAACAGAGCAGGGAGGGGATGCTGCTGCCCAGGGAGAGGATAATTGGTGCAGGGGAGTGGGGAGGACAGGCAGCACTGCCACCAGAACACAGCCGAATTCCCAAGGGTTCCCTGAGGAACCCGGCCAGGAGGAGCCTCTCTGGAGGCACTTCAGGAGTCCCCTCTTCTGGGAAGGGAGGGCTTCCAGAGAGAATTCCTGCACAGGAATTCCTCTACAGGACGGCTTCCAGAGGGATTTCCCAAAGCAGCAGCCTTCACAGCCACGGCTGCAGCCATTCTGCTGTTCTGAGGCTTCCACATTCGTTTTTCATCCAGGAAGGAGCAACCAAAGGCTAACCCAGTGTGATAAGATATTCCACACATCCCCCAAAGCAGCCCCAGGAGCCGTGGGGATGTGACACACCATCTCAGTGTGGCTGAGGGGTTTGATGTGCTGCCTGGCCCTGCTGCTCTCCAGGAGGGCTCTGCCCCAGCAGCTCAGAGACCCTCGGGCAGCAGGGACAGTTTCCATCTCACTTGAAAAGAATTACTGTGTTATCACCTGAGCTCAGGTGTTCAGCCTCTCCCTTTGATCCAGGACTCTCTGGGATATCTGAGGGCCATTCCTGTCTCCTTTCAAGCTTGGCTTCTCACTGCAGCGCTGCTCGGTGTGTGCAGCTCTGGGCTGATTGCACCCCCAGCCTGCACCGCCGCGAGGCAAACATCCTGAGTGGGTTTGTTTGGGTGCTTCGCAAGAGCAGAATTAAGAAATAGCCAGGCAGAATTCATTACAGCAGATTTTGTTTCTCTCCCAGCTACGCCTGACCCCGGTGCCATCATTTGCTGTCTGGGTTTAGAAAACCTGAGGCAGTCTGGTGTGAGGGTGGCTGAGTGGGAGGAGGTCTCTGTGCAATGACAGAGTCGGGAAAGTTGAGCCCAAATTCCTGGAAATAAAAGCCCGAGGACTCATCGCTCACTGTAAATATTTTGCACAGCTTTTGCAGATATTTCTGTGCAATAATTGCTATTCTCGCTCAAATAGAAACGTGGTTTGGATTGGAAAGGACCTTAAAGATCATCCCATTCCAGCCCTGCCATGGCAGGGGCCCCTCCCACTGTCCCAGGGTGATCCAGCCTGGCCTTGGACACTGCCAGGGATCCAGGGGCAGCCACAGCTGCTCTGGGCACCTGTGCCAGGGCCTGCCCGCCCTCACAGGGAGCAATTCCTTCCCAATATCCCATCTAAACCCACTTTCTTCCATTTTGAAGCCATCCCCCCTTGCCCTGCTCCTCCAAGCCCTTGTAAACAGTCTCTCTCCATTTTTCTTGTAGGTCCTGGAAGGCTGCAGATATGAAGTCCTGATTATCTTTATGGGGAATTCATGATTGAATGCACATTTTGTGGCATTTTGGGATAATGAGAATTAATATTCATCAAGAGTCTTAAATGAGAATTTGTAACAACAACCAAAAAAAAGCTTGTTTGGGATCTGTAATGATAATGTTCTTTCACAGCTGCTTTTGTGAGGGGGGAATAATTTAGCAACACTAGAGCTGATGTTGACTCTCCAGTTTGTGGTGAAATTATAAAGTGAATGTTTCCTCCAGAGGACTCCAGAGCTGTTGATGGGAGCTGGAGGCACACTCTGGAGAGAGCAGCCTGGAGTCGGGAGTGCTGCAATATTGTAAATTGGTGTAATTTCACTGCACTGCCTCCATCCTGACTCCATCCCATGGAAAACAGCATCATAAGGAAAATAAATTATGGGACTTTTCTTTAAGCTTTAGGAAAATGAATTCATGCTAAAATGGCCTTACCTTTTGTTTTTTCCCCCTGCATATAACGTTGGATCCTATGTGATAATTTATCCACAGAAACACTTTTTTCCCCCTACTCCTAATGGGAAATTTCTGCAGACAGAAAATCCTTAAATGTGAAAAGGCCAGAGGCTGGAACAAGCTAAATAGAGGAAGATTAAGATCAAATACAAAACCATGGTGTAACAAGATAAGAGGCAACACAGCTTCAGAATAAAATATTTGGATACGGATTATTTGGGACACTGCAGGGGAGGGAAGAGAAAGGGTTAGAAGTGAAGGGCTGTGCTTTTCCTCCCCTATTCCTCTTCCCTTCACCCATCTCCAGCACATCCCTTTGTTTGTTCTCCTTGGAGCTGCGCAAAAACTCTGTCACTGAGCAAGGGCAGCGCGACAGAAGCTACCATGGACTGGAACCTTACCTGGCTGCTTTTTCACAAGAACATTTCACAAGAACAATTCCTTGGCTCTCCTTTCCTGCAGAAGGCAAGTTGTGGTTTAACAACACCTGTTTCATAAATTTATTGTAGAAATGCAAAAACAAGATAGATGAGAGTTCGTCGTGGGTGCAAATGTGTTTTCCAGCCGTTACCCATTTAATCTTTAATTTCTGGATAGAAACCAACACTATTGACTTTGCCTAAGGCATTTGACCAAAAGGTAATTTTTTTTTTTTTTTTTTTTTTTTTAATTTGAAAAGGAAAGTGGTTTTAGGGGCACCAGTTTTTTAAATGGTTGGAGTGGAATTTGTTAGTACTGTTGGAAGAAGTAAGTGCTCTCCCATGCTGGGCCCAAGGGCTGGGGCAGCTCTGCAGATGGAGTCTCACCCAAGCACAGGGGCTCTCCATCCATTCTTTGCCCAGTCTGGATTTTCTCTGCTAAATAATAATAAATTTCTCTCAACACGGGTTCTAGGCAAGCAGGTAGAACTGACGTTTTGCTTTAATTCCCAGCTGTGAAATCCTGCTGCAGTCATTGAGGCACCTGGGCTGTAACAGAAGACCAGCATTGCCCAGTGGTTTTTTTTTTAATGACCTGTCATGTCACACTTGTGGAAGTGCTGTGAGTCAGACTGGGCAGCCCTTCACAGCGAGAATGTCAGGAATGCTGAATACAAAAGCCTGGGGACCTGTTAGAAAAGAAAATGAAATGTAATATGGTGTTGCAACCTCCAATAGGTTGGAGCAGAAGGGCCACAAATGATAGGTTTTGTCCAGAGACATAAAATTTTTAATCAAATCAGCTTAGGCCATATTTGTATCCATCTGAGGTTTCAGCTCTTCTCTCAGAGCCAGAGACTTCAGGAGCTGTAGCCTCTGATGCTCTTCAGCCACTGCGTATCTTCAGAAATCCTGGGTTTGAACAGTGTGTCCCTGTTCCCAGCCTGGAAAATGTCCTGCTTTAGCACCTCACAAAACAGGCAGAAGGGAAACGGAAATTTCTTCATGTTAATCACGTGTCAATCCAATCATCACATTATTAACTGTTTTACAGGTGGGATTTACAGCGTGAGGAGCAGGAGAAGCAAAGCTGTGGACTTATTTGGGATATTAGGCACGAGGTTCTCTTCCACACTGTTACATGGCTAGCCAAGGGTTGTTATTTTCTGCCCCTGTCCGTTTTGCCACCTGGACAAAGGCTGGAGGAGAGAGGAAGCCCAGGAGCAAAAGCTGCCTCAGTGGACCCAAGTGGCTCAGAGCAGTGTGAGTGTCTCTGCTGGCACTGGAGGTGCTGAGCTGGCTTATCATGTCCTGCAGCATCAGGGACAAGGTCCTGGAGGAAAGTCATTGCCAGGCGATGGTGCACAGCCTCTGGCACAGCAGTGACAGCCTGCCAGGAGAGAAAATGCCCAGCAGCTCGTCTGACATCACCACTCCTCTGCTTTATCACAGCAGCACCAATAACCAGGGTTCTTTCACTCCCCCACGGATGCAAGGTGAGATTTTCGGAGGTGTTGAGCAGCCACTTGTCCCTCTGTCCCCACCTCCCCCTCAGCATCAGGGAGTGCTGGTAGCACTTCATAACTCAGAAACGAAACACTGCTGAGCACTCAGGAAGAACATTGTGCTTCAAACACATTTTCCTGGTGTTTTTTGTTCCCAAACACCTTCAGTGGCTGCAGATGGGTGTTGAAGGTTGTGGGGAGCGGAATTTTTCCCATTCTGTTGCTAGGTAACCAACGACCAGATATTTAATGACCATTTACTCTTACAAAATAGACAGAAGATGTTGGCCAGGTGTGGCGAGGTGACAAGGGGACAAGAGATCTGGCCATCTGTAATTCTCATTTGCTCGCTGGATTTGGAGGAGAGAGCAGTGAGAAAACTGCTGCGTCCTTTTGGCTGCGACTGCAGATGAAGCCCAGCCCTACACTGTTTTCTCTGCCTGGTGAGTGAGCTTTCCTTTGGCAAAGGGGCACAGGATTCCAACCCCCTTTGCCCCTCCTGGAGGGCACATTTCCCATCTGTGCTGCAGCTGCTGCGAGGGGGATCTGACTACTGCCAACCTGTGTCCTGCCCGCCACAACTGCGGAGTTCCTGCCACCTTTT
>VZRL01003797.1:297736-348853 GCA_013397895.1 Origma solitaria
ATCTTTGCCTGAAAGGCCTTGATTCCAAAGTGACAATAATTCAGAGGCAAGGAGGAGTCACATTCTCTATTCTAAGGAAGGTTCCCACCATTCTTAGCAGACACCTGTCTTTCAAAAGAAGACCATGTGACCTGTGGGTGACACACAGGTGACAGGCGAGTGACAGGTGGGTGACACGTGAGTGACATGTGAGTGACACGCGAGTGACATGTGAGTGACATGCGAGTGACATGTGAGTGACATGTGAGTGACACATGTGCAACATGTGAGTGACACGTGTGCGACATGTGACCTGCCACCTCTTGCTGGCTAGCCCAGGTGAGCCCACCCTGCCACTCCACCTCCCTGCTCTGAGCTCCCTGCCCAGCCTGTCCTGCTCACGCCATCCCTGCCCAGCCTGTCCTGCTGTGCCATCCCTGCCCAGCCTGTCCTGCTCACGCCATCCCTGCCCAGCCTGTCCTGCTGTGCCATCCCTGCCCAGCCCATTTGCCATTGCCCATGTGACGCAGACCTGACCACGTGACACACACCTGACCTCGCCCCACAGCGCCCCCTGCAGCTCCATGGCAGTCACTGCACCTGCCCTGCCGGGCCGGGAGCCAACAGCGCCCCTGCTGGCTGTGACCAGGACTGCACCAAAGGGACAGTGCCTGGCAGCCCAGGGACATCTGCCACCAGGTTTGGATTTTGTTTGTTATTGCTGCTGTTGTTGTTGCTTGTGTGCCTCATTATAGACACTAGCAAAGAACTGTTATTCCTTTTCCCATATGTTCACCTGAAAGGCCTCGATTCCAAAGTGATAATAATTCGGAGAGAAGGGGGTCACATTCTCTATTCCAAGGAATGTTCCCACCATTCTTAGCAGACACCTGTCTTTCAAACCAAGACAATGGGTTAGAGCAGGGACGGGGGGCTGCGGATTCCCAGAGGAGCTGTGAGAAATGGGACAGTGACAGGGTTATCTCGTCCCTAAAGAGAGCAGCACGTGGGAGGTGGATATTCACCCATGAGAAGGATGGGGAATAATCCCTTCTTGGTCCCACATGAAATGTTGTGTGTTCTCTGCCCAGGCAGTGCTGGAGTTCCTTTAGGTCCACATTTTTAGGACATTTTAGGTCCAAATATAGAGACTAAAAGTGCCTGCAGCTCTCACCTGCTCTGGAGAGGAGAAAGGGGAGGAGAGCAGAGCTGGGAACCTCGAGGAGGAAAATACACAGATTGCACAGAAAAGTTGGAAACTGCAAGGATACTAATTCCTTAACATAGTGGGAAAGGGAGAAAAAAGGGGGGAAAGGGAAAGGTTAAATTATGCGTATACATATTTGTTTTCTAACACACTAATAAGATCCTGTGGCTGACAGTCAGCTATGATTAGCTACTCACAGGCATTTTTGATATTTCCCCATGATGAAATGACATGTTTGAATACAGAGAACAAATAATGAGATTCCTGGTTTGTCCCTTTCCTGTGTTTTAATTATAAACAAGCAGATGCAATTCATAACACTAAATAAGATTTCCCCACATTTCCTCCAAAAAATGGTTTTGAGCAAGATAAGGCACTTAAATTTAATCCTTCCAAGAATGTACAAATACTGAATCCTTGACGCAGACACAATCTTACTATGAATTTATATGGGAGCTTTAATGGTTTTGTAAATTAATCAATAACGTGGTTAAATTATATTTGCTCAGCTAATTATTTTCCATGTCCTGTAAATTAGAACTTCAGCAGTCTCTGAGAGAAATCAGTCCTGCTGTTTGTACCCCGTTTGTGTTTACCTCCTGATGTATTATTGAAGTGCCTGTTTGTTCTGCTCAGGCTGGGAGCTTTTCCTTTGCTGTTTGAGTGGCAACCGTGGGGCTGCGGAGCCATGCAATGATAATTGCATTATTATGTACGGAATATGTCAAATCCATTTTAGCAAGGAAATGCTGTGCATTTATAGGCTCTCCTCAAAATCCTCCTTGGGGGAGTGAGATTTAACCACCCTCTTCCCCCAGGAAAACTTTGGGACATTTTTGATGATGGAAATGGATCTTGTTTGGGTTCTCAGCCTTGTGATTTTGAAGGCTTCAAGCCTGGGTTGGATGAGATGGTGCTCAGAGGTTCCTTCTGACTTGAATTATTCTGTGATTCCAGGGATCTTGGTCATCCAAGAAATTGTCCCCACTGAGTTTTCCTGAAGCCCTGTACCCAGGGATGGGGCTGGATGACGGCACAAGTTAGCAGCAGGCAAAGCAGCACACAAAACCAAAAGGACAGATAAGGGCTCAAGCGGCCAGAAGCAGGAGGAGAGGTCCCCTGCCTTCCCCATTTTTCCATGTTTTTATGAACAGCAGCCAGCTGCAGAGGTTGGGAAAGTCAGTGGGTATGAAAACCGAGCTGAATATGGAAAGATTTGTAAAACGCTTCTTCCTTTGCCTTGCCTCCTAACCATGGTTTTACACACAGAAACACACTTGGGGAGCATAAAATATTCCCTGTCAATGGGACTTTCATCCTTCTCTGTCTCTGATATGCCAACGAGCTGGCACATTTAGCACTTTTGCATTTGCTTTCTGGTTTTGAAGAGATATAAATGGCAAGAGAAAAACTAGAGGCAGGAAAGTTCAAATGAATAGCAGCAGACTTGTATTTCAATATCTAGGTAGTTAAAGCCTAAATTGTTCTTTTACCATGTAACAAATTAGGTTTTCTCTTAACACATGGAGTTCTATTTTACTACAAAAGAATCCTACTTTATGCCTGGGTTTTTATTTCCCATGTTAGGGCTCATTCAGAGATTAGACTGAATATTTCACACATACATCCACAGCCATAAGAATTTGTCAAAAGGATCTACTGTTCCATGTCTGTTTGGGGCTTTTTCTTAGATTTTTGTCTGTGGTTGCTCTGATTTTCACAAATTCCTTCACCTGGCATTTTCCGGGGAAGAAAGAAAGATCACATCATACAAGAACTTGTTGATGAACTGTTCACCTTTTTGCCATCATTCTTAAGGGTTGTGGGGTTTTTTTGTTTGTTTGGTGGTTTTCTTGTTTGGGTTTTTTTTTAAATTGAAGTGATATTTTTCAAAAGTATTTGTACAGGTGTAACTGTCAGGTCTTGGGGCACTGATGCTTCCCATCGCCCTTCCATCACAGGCTAATTGCTGACTTTTGCACAGGAAAACAACTTGTTACATGGCTTAAATCCCATCCTGAGGAGCTGAATGTGCAATCCTAAATACACGAACATATCTGGAATCCTGCCTATTCCCACAGCTCGGTATGGAGCAAGAGGAATGGCTAGAGCTATGTATGTGTAGAGGTATTGGCAGATCTGGGTCTCCTTTCTCCCTCTGAAACGGTGTTTTGCAGCTTTGCTTGTCCTCTGCAGAACCATTCCAGGTTTAGGGTTACCCTCTCTTTATCCTTTTGATTTGCTTTGTCCCTGGATCTGTCTCTGCAGTGCTCTCCCCGGAGCACCAGAACAAAAGTGCTTTTGGGAGCAGGGGCCCTGTGGCAGGGAGCTGGCTCCGCTTCCCCCTGGAACTTTGCCACCGAGCTCAGGTGGAATATTCCTGATTGCAGTACAGCAGACCCAGGAACCGCCCCGGTGTGAAACCTCCTTTGCACAAGGGACAAAGTGACAAACGCTGCCCAGGGCTGCCGGGCTGTCCTCCCCTCGCAGCGGTGGCATGGGCAGCAGGGCTGTGAGGGCTCTGGGGCTGCTGCTGGGGGGCACCGGGCTGGCGGGCACGGTGGCTGTCACCGCCATGCCCCAGTGGAGGGTGTCTGCCTTCATCGAGAGCAACCTCATCGTCCTGGAGGACACCTGGGAAGGGCTGTGGGTGCACTGCTCCCGGCAGCCCGACCTGCGGATGCTCTGCCAGCCCTACGCCTCGGCGCTGACCCTGGCCCCGGCCCTGAGGGCAGCACGGGCGCTGATGTGTGCGGGGACAGCCCTGGCCCTCCTGGCTCTCCTGGTGGCCATCCTTGGGCTGAGGAACATGTGGACCACGAGGAGCACGAGGAGCACGAGGAGCACGAGGAGCATGAGGAGCACGAGGAGCACGAGGAGCACGAGGAGCATGAGGAGCACGTGGAGCACGTGGAGCATGTGGAGCACAAGGAACACGAAGATCTGCCGGACAGCCGAGGGCTGCAGAGCTGCGGCTGCCGGGCTCCTGTTCCTCCTGGCGGGCGTCGTGGAGCTCATCCCGCTCTGCTGGGTGGCCAAGTCCATCATCAGCGACTTCTACAACCCCTGGGTGAATGCTGCCCAGAAGAGGGAGCTGGGCCATGCCCTGTACCTGGGCTGGGGGGCTGCGCTGTGCCTGCTGGCCGCCGGCTCCATGTTCTGCTGCCTCTGGAGCTGCGCTGGGAAGCCCAAGAGCAGCGGATACTCCATCCCACTCCGCTGCCCATCCCACAGCGAGACTGGTAGCCCCTATTCCAAAAGCCAGTACGTCTAGGGGCCTCTTGCCCCTCCCTGCTTCCAGTCCTTCTGGAGGGACTGGGGCTCCGAGACCCTGCCTTTGCCTCCTGCTGCTCTGTGCCGCAGTCTGGAGCTGCAGCCACCCGCAGTGAGCCCTGCTGGACGCTTTTAATGCATGCACAGGTGGATGTCTAATGTTATTTGAATAGTAACTTGAGTTATTTTGATAGTAATTTGAGTTATTTTGATACTAACTTGGGTTATTTTGATAGTAACTTGGGTTATTTTGATAGTTCCTTGAGCTATTTGAATGGTAACTTAGGTTATTTTGATAGTGACTTGGGGTATTTTGATAGAACCTTGGAATAGCTTTCGGGTTGTGTGGCTGTGCTTTTGCTTTGGGGTGCGTTTTATGTGTCACGCAGTAATAAAGGGCTTAAAATTACCCCATGGTATGAAATTCTGGCCTGTTGCAATGAGGAGCGAGTTAAGCGGCTGAGGGGTTTTTTTCTGCCTGGGAAAGAAGGGATAACAGTGACTAAAGACAAGATAATAATGGTTTAAAAGAAAAGCATTCACTAAGGGATTGATTTACTGTAGGCTTAATGGAGGGTTGCATGGACAGTTTATCCAGCAGAGGAAGGTAAGCTGAAATACATGAAAAAATATCCCTTATTTCAGAGAACAGACACAGCTCTCTATGTACATCCTAATTACCATCCTTCCAGGGAAAGTTAATATTTCTTTTGTAACCCATATAGGTCAAACTCATTCATAACCTTCTTTTAGAAGCAGCAAACTCGTGGCTTACAGCATTTTCCAATATTGCACAGACCTCAAACACTGTGCTGGTTGCTTGCCACAGGACTCTGGGGTATGTATATATATATATACACTTTTTCTTTTTTTTTAATTTTTTTTTTTTTTTTTTTAAATAAGGATCCTTTGTACAATCGGGCCAAGATTTTTGCTGAGACCCACTCACACCAGCATAGTTTATAGGCATAAGGAGCATAAACAACCATAGTATTTGCTCACAGTTCCCATTAAAACAGGTTAAGCTATATTTTTCATATTAAGATCATTTCCCCCTGATAAGCAACAATGTAAGGAAACCAAGCCTAACAAAAAATAACTAATTCCAAACAAACTGATTTAATGAATGACTCAAACCAATCAACAGTAGCAATATTTTAATAGAATTTTGTAAGCAATTAATAAAGTGTAACTCCAGACCCACAGAAATCAATGGAATTTCGCCTTTGACTGAACTGGGAACATAACTCAATTTGTGGTGTTTAATGGAGAACAACATTTGACTGGATGTTTAAAATATTTTATTGGAAATTTATGATGTGAAACCCTTTCCCCTGCTTAGGGACAAGAGGAGGTATTTGGGGAATAAGCAGAATTGCTTCCAGAGATGGCACCAAGGGGGTCTGCCCTGTGCCCCTTGGCTCTGCACTTCGGGAGCTCGCACACATTCCATGGAAATGAAGCCCCTCCAGGTGGCCCTGGAGCCCCCTGGGCTGTGTAAATGGATGCTCACCCTGCAGGTCACAGGGGCAAAATGCTCAGGTGGGTGAAGCTCCCTCTAGGAAAGCTGATATCTCTGATCTGCTCCCTTGCTCTTCTCAAGGAATAAATATGCCACAATTGTTCCTGAGGGATGTTCCTGCAATAAAGCTTCCAGAGGTGGCCACCCTGCAGTGTCCTCGGCAGCCTATCCCAGCACTTCATAATAATTTTCATTATAAAGGGCTTTCAGGAAGTTTGAACTAAATCTCCCCACTGCAGACTAAGGCTGCTCCATGATTTCTTTCCCCCAGTCTGCAGTTTTCCTTTAGCTCAGAAAGCTTTTCCTTCCTAGAGGTCTGTTACCACTGCACTGCTTGAACCTCTCCTGCTCAGCTTCACCGCCTCCAGGTCTTTTCTCTCTGGCACTCCTCACATTCCTCCCCATTACGTTCTTGTTGCTCTTTGCCATCCCTTCAGTGTCTCTCTTGATTTCCCACTGCTGTGCCAGGTGTTTTAATAAGGTCCAACAGGATTCAATTTTATCAATTTTATTGTCTGGAAAATGACACCAAACAAAACCTGAACTTATTTTCTGCTAATCCATGCTGCATTTTATTTTATTTTCCATTTACTTCCTGAGGAACTTTGGAGCCTCATCCACATTGCCATCCCTATGCTGTTCAGTGTAATTAGTAAAGAATAACGTGATGAGGATCAGAGGAGCTGCTCTCCCTGGCTGCCCCAGGCACTCTCACCTCATTGGCAATGGCCTTGTGCAGAGATGCAGCTCCTCTCATCCTAATGATCTTCAATTCCATCTCTGCCTGCAATGTGAGCCCTGTTCCGCTCCACCACAGCACCAGCTTTCCTGAGACCTCCTTCTCCTCCATTTCATCCTTGGTTTTAAGTCAGTCTGTACATACCAGGCTGTTTTCCATATTTTTCCTTTCCCTTCCCTTGTAAGGGTGCTTCAGCTGTGTGCTGAGCAGGCATTTGGGGTGGCACTGATCCTTCTCTGTGCTGAGCTAGGTTTTGGGGTGGCACTGGGTGCACAGGGCTGGGGCAGCAGTGCTGGAGCCCACGTTTCTTTTTTTTGTTTGTTTGTTTTGTTTTGCTTTGGTTTTTTGCTTTTGTGGGGTTTTTTGTTTGGTTGGTTTTGGGTGTTTTTTGTTTGTTTTTTTTCTGTTTGATTTTGTTTTTTGTTTTTGTTTCTTTGTTTTGGTTTTTTCTCGTTTGTTTGGGGTTTTTTGGTTTGGTTTGGGTTTTTTCTGTTTGTTTTGGTTTTTGTGGAGTCTTTTTTTGTTTGTTTTGGTTTGGCTTGGTTTGGTTTGGTTTTTTTAGGTGAAATTTAATAGTGCAGTTACATTCAGGAGGTGGCTTTGGGAGAGGACATATGTGAGGGGCTGGACAGGGAGGTGTCCAAATCATGACTAGGAAAGATGGAAAAACCCCTTTACTTCATGGTTTGAGACCTACTGGTTTAGTTGCCTGCTCTGGAAAGTTCTAGTCCGGGGGTGTGTTATAATGCTGAGCTCCAAAAACAGCCTTGGGAGTCTGAGCTTAAACTCTTGTTTCTACGAGCATCAGGCAGTCTGATAAAAGCTATTACCTCTTTATACAAATCTTGCCTCTCACCTGTCTTTAGGCCATCACTGCCACAATCCACCTTCTCTTCCTCTTTTCCCCACCCATTGAATCATGTAAATAAAGCAGTTCCCCCATGCTCCACCCAATCCCAGCCCAACTCCTGGCTCAGAAAATAAATCTGAGCTCTTTACAATCGCAGTGTCAGTTAGGGGCTGCCTCGGAGCTGGAGCTCAGTGCCCAAGTGACCTGGGGAAATCCTTCTCTAAGCTGCACAGAGCAGATTGATGTTCCTCCCAGCCCAAAATGTGCCACGCTTGAAGAGAGGGGGAGGGAGATGCCCTTTCCTCTTGTAACATTAAAAACTGCTAACAGAAACACAGGCAGCAATATTAAAGGTAGCCCAAATGAAAAGGCCTGTGTTGGCTTCAGGCCATTTTCTCCTGAAGTAAAACAGATTCAAGATCACCTTTTGCCTCAGCAGCAGGCTCGAGACGCATCAGTCAATCAAAATACCACAGGAAGCAATGGAGCCATTAGTGTGGAGCGTGATTTCATTGAGCAGCCCTTCAAAGAGCTGAAAACAAAGTGGTTAACCCAGCAGGCAGTGAGCGGGGAGTGAAAGGCACGAGCAGGAAGGAGCTGATGCCACTCGCACGTGTTTCCAAAACAAAGGATCCGCAGAGGATCCCAAGGCTGCTCTCCGTGCACTTCCAGCAGGGTTTACAGGCACAGGAGGGTCCCCAATGAGCTGTGAGCATTTTGGCTGTACATGTGTACGGGATTAATCTCTTGCTCTCTATAGCTGCATGAGTATGGATAAGGAGTCTGGAATTCAAGGTGCAGAGAGGTTATTCAAAGAGGAATTAATCCTGCTTTCAGGGAGGCAATTAGGCGTTTACATTATTGATGCCTATAACTAATTAAACGCCGAGGCTCGTCGGCAGGTTCTGTTAATCCTGTGGGCTGGGGATGCTCTACTCCTTCCTTTTCAAGGGGCGTCAGCACTTCAAGAGCCAGCGCGGGAACAGAAGGTGGTGCCCCAGGGAGAGATTCAAATGAACATCCTGATTTGAAGGGAAGAGCAAATGTAAATGTGAACGGAGATCCCGGGAGAGATGAGGTGTAAAGGCTACGTGCTCCCTCAGCTGCCCACGTCCCTCTTTGAAGGTAAATTTTGGGGTGGACATGTTTGCATAAGAACTGGTATTGTCCTCTGGAGGCAGGGAAGCATTCAAATAGCACGGCAGACGGATGATGCACAGAGCGAGGAGGCTTCCAGAGTCCAGTCAGGTGTGAGCAGGGATTTCCTTTTATTTCCTCACATCTGACACTAAATCCGTGGTGTCTGCCATGCCCACCCTGGGAGAATTTGTGTGGTTTCTGCTCAGAGTGGTTTGGAAATGCCTCAGCCAGCCCAGCCTCTCCTTCTGAGAGCCTTTATGTGGAGCTGCAGTTCTTTGGGGTGTCAAGGGCTGTAAGAGCCCCCTCCAGGCTGACCCAAACACAGGATTTACCTGAAAAAATGGATTTTCCACAGAAGTCAGGGACTCACTGGCATGTGAGAGGCTGAGGAGATTTTCCAGCTCCAATATATTCATAGTGTTCCTTATTCTTTTTCCCAACTTGTCTCCTGCAGCTCCTTTAAACTCCTGAAATTTGCCCTCAGGTCCCAAACCTGCCATTTGGGGGTCTCCCTCTGCTGCTTCCTTCCCCTCAGCTTCCAACAACAGGCACCACCCTGCCACTGGACCCGCGGCACTGTCACCTGGGTGTCCCC
Source organism: Origma solitaria (assembly GCA_013397895.1). Lineage (NCBI taxonomy): Eukaryota > Metazoa > Chordata > Aves > Passeriformes > Acanthizidae > Origma > Origma solitaria. Next base: position 307,042 of record VZRL01003797.1, read on the forward strand.
TGGACCTGCAGCAGTGTCACCTGGACCTGCAGCAGTGTCACCTGGGTGTCCCCTGGACCCGCTGCAGTGTCACCTGGGTGTCCCCTGGACCCGCAGCAGTGTCACCTGGACCCGCTGCAGTGTCACCTGGGTGTCCCCTGGACCTGCAGCAGTGTCACCGGGGTGTCCCCTGGACCTGCAGCAGTGTCACCTGGATGTCCCCTGGACCCGCAGCAGTGTCACCTGGACCTGCAGCAGTGTCACCGGGGTGTCCCCTGGACCTGCAGCAGTGTCACCTGGATGTCCCCTGGACCCGCGGCAGTGTCACCTGGACCTGCAGCAGTGTCACCTGGGCGTCCCCCGGACCTGCGGCAGTGTCACCTCGGCATCCCCCAGACCTGCAGCAGTGTCACCTCGGCGTCCCCTGGACCTGCAGCAGTGTCACCTGGATGTCCCCTGGACCCGTGGCAGTGTCACCTGGGTATCCCCTGGACCTGTGGCAGTGTCACCTGGGTGTCCCCCTCTGCTGCTGAGCCCTGCCCTGCATGTCACCCACCAGAGGCTCTGACTGCCATTAAAGATCAGCCCTCCCTGGATGTATTGCTGCCCACGAAGCATTTTAATCCCATTTCCCAGGGCAGTTTTCATCTTCTCTGCAAACCATGCCCTGGTGATTTTCCGCATGGCCTCAACTGCTGACCCTCCCGGAGCCATCCGAGGGAGAATTATTTCCCAGCAATGCTGATAGATAAGGCAGCCAGGAGAATGGATTCAGGGCATTAGGCATGGTCTGTTCTCCAGCTGTGCGCACCTTCGGGGGCTGCCTGCCTGAAAACGTTGCACAGAGAGTTTTTCTGTTGGAAAAAAAGGACATTTAAATGCTGGTTTTGAGAGGGATTTTCCATCATAAGTTGATTTCTGGTTCTGGAGTTAAAATGAGAAATCCCAAAAACAGTTTGGGGAATTCAGAGGTAAAAGAAGTCCAGCAGGACGGATGGAGACTGTGCTCAAGTTAAATAGCACTGGTCTTGTGTGCAGTCAGCTTCTGAGGGAGCAGTGTCCTGCCAGAGCAGGGAATTTCTTTTAGACCCATCTCTGACTCCTGATTTCATTTCCCCCTTTCTGGCACGGAGCAAAGTGCCTCAAATTTCTGCATCATGGGATTCTTCTTTCTGTCTGCAGAACAGTAAAACTTCTCTCTCTCTAAGTACAAACCCGATGATGGATTTATTTCTGTGTTTCACACCTCAGCTGAAGACATTTTTTTATTTTCAGGTTCCTGGTTGTAGACTCAAATTGTCCAGATCCCTTGGGAGCATTTTTCACATAGAAATGTAACATTATACTGAATAATTTGCATTATCTGGCACTTCCTTCCTTCCTAGGAGTAACTGGGCTGTGGGTGGTTTGGGTGGACAATTCCCTTTCCATGCGTTTAGCTTTGGCTTTGAATGTGTTGTGTAGGCACCTAGGGCTGTAATTAAATTAATACCATCAAAGGCAATGTCTGATATTTCCAAACACACGGAGTCCACAAGCAAAAAGCAAAAGCAAAATATGTCTTTCTTCAACAGCAATTCTAGGGGCCTTTATTGCCTTTAGTGGGCCAATTTTTTTTTTTTTAATTTATATTTTTTTAAGTGGTTCAAAAAGCTGGAGCAAGCAGCAGTGCACAGCTTCACCACCACCGTGAGCTGCCATCATCCAGGATTGTCTCAAGGCAGGGAGAAGAAAGCAGCCAAAGCCCCAATGCAGCAGTTGTTCCTGAGCTGCCTGAGGCAGAGCAGCCTCTGGAATGTGTGTCTGTCCAGGCTTGCAGGGATCTGTGCAGGCTGAGGTGTGTGTTTGTGGGAGGGATGCCTGGATTTGTGTGTTGTACACCCTGCACATCCCTTTCACATCAGACAGCCACCCCCAGCCCCTCCTGATGTCACCTGGGTAGGATTGTTGGTGTGGAGCACAGTGACAACACCTTCCTTCTAATTCTCATTGAGGATTATCTCCCAGCTGCGACTTTACTCTTGGATTCAAAAGCAGGAGCTGTGAAACTCAGCCACGGCTTTCCTTTTTCACCCTTGTGAATGCTGGAGCTGGTAGAGCAAAGCTTTGATGTTGATTGGAATACTTGACTTTCCTGTACCTAATATCATGATTAGACTTTTGTATTTGATCAAAATGAGAAATCTACATTAAAGGGCTACACCAAGTACCTCCTGGCTTGATTTAAAGAAAAATAATAATCAGGTGTTTTCCCAGGGCCGCAGCACTTACAAAATAAGCCCCACTCCAAGCCTCAAGATTAGCTTTTGTTGTAAGAACAACTGTAGTGGCCCATTTTAAACAGTATTTCAGCAGATGGAAGTTCAGACTTTCTGTGCCAAATTTCAACAGAGCTGCAATCTTGCAGTTAAGAAATTGTTAGCCCTGCAATTAGGCGCCTTTAATTGAATCCCTGCCACTTGCTTAATTATAGCAGCACTTGAGCCGCCCCGCGAGGAGCAGTGAAATCAGCCCTGGCGCACCTCTCCCACACTGCCATTGGCTGCAAACCCGTCGGGCTTGACGGGCTGCACTCAGAGGGGATTTCAAAGCGAATAAATAGCAGGGCCTCGGAGCAGCCAGTGATGGATTTCCACCTGTTTGAGCTCCGGGCGCAGCGTCTCCCGAGAGACCCAACGTGCCGCACGAGGAAGCTGCCGGAGCACAGCTCCCGTCTCGCGGTGTCCATGGCTGTGTGAGTGAGTAAATGAAGGTGGCTGCACTGGGCCCAGCCGTGGGGAGCATGGCTGGCTGCGTGCTGCAGATCACCGGCCTCATCCTGGGCGGCGTGGGCATGGTGGGCACGCTGGCGGCCACGGCCATGCCCCAGTGGAGGGTGTCTGCCTACGTGGACGGGAACATCGTGGTGTTCGAGACCGTCTGGGAGGGGCTGTGGATGGACTGCATCAGCCAGCTGGGCATCCGGCTGCAGTGCAAGTTCTACGACTCCATGCTGGCCCTGCCGCCGCCGCTCGAGGCCTTCCGGGCCCTCATGTGCGTGGCCGTGGGGCTGGCCGTCCTCTCCTTCCTCATGGCCATCGTCGGGGTCAAGTACACCCCCCACAGCAAGGAGGGGCCCCAGGCTGCCAGCGTGTTCATCCTGGCGGCCGGAGTGGCGTTCCTGCTCACGGGCACGCTGGTGCTGATCCCCGTGTCCTGGACCGGCGGCAGCATCATCCGCGACTTCTACGACCCGCAGGTGCCCGCGCCGCTGAAGCGCGAGCTGGGGGCGGCCCTGTACGTGGGCTGGGGCAGCGCTGCCCTGCTGCTGGCCGCAGGGGCCATGTACTGCCATGTCTGGGGCTGGGCTGACGCGGCGGCCAGGGCCACGTACCCCTGGCTGGCCCGCGCCAGGCTGCCCCGGGCGGGAGTGCCGGCCCTGGGCGTCCATGCCTATGTGTAGTGCCCTCGGAGCCAGGGAATGCTCTGGGCTGCACAGGACCTCGAGGATCATCTCATTCCACCCCCTGCCATGGGCAGGGACACCTCCCACTGTCCCAGATTGCTCCAAGCCCCATCCAGCCTGGCCCTGGACACTGCCAGGGATGGGGCATCCTGTGACCTTCCTGCTCAGCACGTTGACATGTGCTGATTGACTTCTTAATTTACCTCTAGGTCAGTAATGGAGGAGTAATTTTGTTCCTTTGCTGTTTACTGTTGACACGGATGTCTGCTCTCCAGCAGCCTGGCAGGAACTGCTCTTACACAGGTGTTTCGTTTGAGCACAGTCACCATTTATTTGGGAGTGAGGAATGGCGTGGGGACAGTGGCAGCCAGGAGGCTCCCAGGGAAGAAGAGCAGCCTGTGGCTGGGCTGGAGGGAAGGAGCTGCTGTGCAATACCCCCAGCTATCCCCAGACCCCTGAGAGCAAAGGGCATTTCCCTCTGGAGTGGAGTCTCTGTCAGCACTGCTCCGGGAGAAGAGCTGCCAGCACGGCTCAGTGAGCAGAGAAGCCTCCAGCATCCCAACTTCCAGTCCTGGCACGGAGATATTTGTGCTACCCAAGCACAGCCTCTGGGATTGTCCGTGTACTTCTCTGATGCTGCACCCTCCTCATCTCCTCTGCAGGGCGCGGAATACAGCTCACGGAACAGTCAGATTTGTAACCACTTCCCCAAAATCTGCCCTGAGAGTATCGGCTTTCCTCTGTTTGCCATCTTCCATGGCTTCTCCTGCTCTGCAGGCAGCACCCACTCTTGTGTAAAAAGCAGGGCAGCCCATCTGTCCCTGAGCACCTGGAGCACTGCGCTGATGTACGGCAGAATAAACAGGGGATGCACAGGCAGTCCCCACCCGCCCGCGGAGCAGCGAGAGCTCCTGCCCACGGCTTCCAGCACACCCAAAAGCCCAGCCCTGACCTTGCTCCGGCTGTTTTGGGCTTGCCAGGCTGATTTGGGAATGCAGCCAGAGCAGCCTGATCCTGTCTGTCCGTCCTGCACCAGCAGCATTAGCAGCTGGGCATTTTATTATTCCCAGCTGGAAAACATGGATTCTGCTTTTGACAGTGCCCATGCCGTTGATAAGTGACCGAAGAAGGTCCAGTTCAGAATGGTTTTTCTGGTTCTTTACCCAGCAGTAATGGATGGCAGCATTTAAGGGATAATTCCGTGGCACAGGGGCTCAGCCTGACCCTCTCCTGTGCCTGAGACTGGTGCTGAAAAAAGGCTGTAATGACTGTTCGAGTTGAGGAGAGCAATGTCTCTCTGTATTCATTTGACTGTTCAATTTGAAAGAGAACATGGAAAGCTGCATTTAATTAAACAAGCCTTTTATTAACTTGGCTTCAGATGAACTTAGATGAGACAGTGCTGTGCTGTACAGAAATTCATTACATGTATTAACTCATGTGCATTTGCATTGAAGACAACCGGCTCAGATCTTGCAGTGGGAATTTTCTAGGCACTGCAAAACAGGTTTTAATGTCTCTGGCTCATCACTTGAGCAGTCAAATCAGCACTTACTAATTCTAGACGAAAATTGAAGAAAACAGTTGTAAATAGGTTTTCTAGCACTAAACCAGGTATTTTTTCTGTTGCCTTATGAAGTCTGTCATGGCAGCTTCCACTGACATCTGATTTTACTGGAGTCATTCTGGTGACTTTGGTAATAATTTCCACTACCCTGAGGACCTCCACCTCCTATTTTATTGTATTTTTTTGTCCAATAGTACGTATTTTGTTTAATATAGAACTATTTGGCAAGTAAGCCAGAATTGCACATTTTGGAGTAATTTAGATATGACTTTTTTGATTAACAAAGCAGAGGATGAAGACATTTGCAATGCAAATTTGATACATATTTATGTGTAGGTAATGGATTTAAATGATGATGTATTCAGTGTAATGCAACTTTATGCAGATGTAAGTGCTTAAGAAGTAATTAAGTACAGTTTTCTATAACATTAATTAGAGGATCCTGAATGCTTCCACTATCAGTGGGCTCATCTAGGAATCAAATTGGAACTGGGTGTGCCATTTACACTGGTAACTTTATTTTCAAAGAGTAGAAAGATAAAACTGTTTTATTCGAGCATTTAACATCAATTTCAAAGAAAAACTGAGCTTTTTATGTCTGACATTAACACCTGATGACTACACATCGCCCCATTTCTCTCTTTTACCAGTTGATCAAAAGAGGAGCTCAAAAGAGGTCTCTGAGATCAGACAGCCCTTGTGTGTGGGCTTGGGTTCCAAGGGTAGAGCCAGGCTGGGCTGCTGCTGCCATGGCCAGGGTTTGAGTCACACAAATGGCAATTCCTGCTGGTGACATTGGGCATTTTGGACTCGCAGGAGTCTGTGGCATTAACGTGTCTGAGTTTGGTGCAGGAACAAATATCTCAGGAGGAGCTGATCTGCAGGAGAGGTGACACTTGGGTTACCTCCTCCCGCTGGGCAGAGCTGGAATTCCCCCGTTGTGGCCTCTGGAGGGGAAAAGTCCATTCAGAGGATTTGCAGATGTTTCATCTCTGCATGCAAGGAAGGCATTTGGCACTGGATGGGTGTGTTTGTGCCTGCTGAGAGACACAGAGTTCTTCCTCTTCCCTTCCCCTGCTCAGGTGCTCTGAACTCACTCGGGAGCTGTGGGCTGGAAGCACGAGTAGGAAAAGGAAGATGTAAGACTTTGGCAAGAAAACCCCTGCAGCTGAGCTTTGAGACTGAGCTGCTGTTGGTGATGAGTTCTCTGAGGGTAACAGGAAAAGTTCGGCATGATGGGAGTGATGGAGGAGCTGGGACACATCCCATGCCCAAGGCTGCACCTGCTTGGGCAAATGTCCAGCTCTTTTGGGCTTAGATTCAGCCAGAGCCCATCTACAGTGACCCTGAGTGTCCAGGGGGATCCCTGGGGATTATTCAGATGGCTGAACATGTCCTGCCATGGGGCAGGTGAGGAGAGGGTGCCCAGGAACACGAGCAGTGCAGCAAAGACTGTTAGGGAAAGAGCCTCCTCTGCTCCAGGGGGCTCTGGAAGCAGAGCTTGGTCACACACTGTGCTGGAGGGCCCAGAGGAAATAGGGTGGGAATAATCCCTCCTGACTGGGCTTTTCTCTGGCACGTGGCTCTCATTTGCTGAGGATGGCTAAAACATTGTGTGAGGGTTTTGGGGTGAAGCTGCCCCGGTGCTGTGTGCTCACAGCCCCCAGGCACAGCCAGCAGAGCCTTCAGCCTCCCTGGATTGCTTGGAAACAGCTGATTAAATATCATGGTTAATCTCTGGTTTAATATCCTGATGCTATTACATGCTTTAGTGTCTGGTGATTGCAGGACAAAATGGCTTTGGAAACAAATGTGTCTAGCTGAGATCTTGCTGTGTATTTGAAATAAATGCATGGACTCTTCAGTTGGTTTTGGTTTTATTTTTTTACCATTGTGTCATTTCTGTTTTATATTAAAGTGAAGGAATGTATTTCCCCCTTGCCAGGGAAAAGACAGCTTCAGTATTTTTGTAATGCTCCTTTCTGATTCAGTCATGGTTTTTACATTCTGCTTGGGGTTTTGCTAAATAATAAACAAAGTGGGTCTGATTCCTTGGGAAATAAAATATACAAAAGTTATTTAGTGCTGGCTTCCCAGACTTGCTCATAAGAAGTTTCCTGAAGCAAACTGGTATTTCAAAACCTGGTCCCGAAATGTATATTCATCTCTGAGATGAAAAGAAAATATTCTGGAGCAAATAATCCACCACAAAGATGCAGCCAAGGGAATATATTCATGGCAAAAAACAATGCCTTAGCAAAACACTTCATTATAGCAGCGAGATGAATCAGACAGGCTTTGAGACCAATAAATGCATGCGGCCCTCAGTCCTGAGGTGTGAGGGGCATTAGGACTAAATGAGTTTATGTTCAAAAATATCACAGCTCTCCTGCAAATCACTGCGAGGCCGCACAAAGTCAGGCTCGGGAGCTTGATTGTGTCCTCCTGATTGACTGCGAGCAGCCTTTAGCAAAAGGCACAGGAGGGCTTTTCAGGGGAGCCCTGCGTCATCCTGGAACCAGGGCCAGAGCTGCCCCACCGCGAACAGCTCCTTCCCTCTGTGTGTGCCGGGGAAATGCTCTGCCCCACACTCTGTGCTTGCCTGGGCTCGGTCTCAGTCTCAGGAACACCAACTTGGCATTTGCTGACTGCTCTGAGAAGCAAAGAGCAGGAGAAAACGAGACATGCTCTGGGAAGGGAAGGACATTTTCAGCTGGAAATTTCTGTCAGTGCTTCTTGTATTCAGTTGCCACTTGCAGAAAATGTTCCAGCTGTCAGTGAGGACAAACAAAATGTATTCAAAAGCACTTTTTTTTTTTTCTTTTTTTTTTCTNAAAAAAATTTTTTTAAAAACCCTTTTTTTTTTTTTTTTTTTTTTTTTTTTTTTTCTTTTTTTTTCTTTTTTTTTCTTTTTTTTCTTTTTTTTCTTTTTTTTTTTTTCAACATCAAGGAGCAGAAGTGGCTGGGGAAAGGGTTGTGACAGGAGGGTTAACAAGCCGTGCACACCCACAGAGCTTGTTCCATTCCAGGAATCAGAATGGACTGGAGCCTGTGTGTTCTCAGTGGCGGTAAATACAACCAATTGCCTCATTTTGAAAACAATCAAGGGGGAAAGAGAAAATACTATATTGAACTCAGCTGTCTGCACCAGAAAAAAAGCAGAACACAAATGGTTACCTGAGATCTCAGCCCTCCACTCCCAGCCCTTTAAAAATGAAAGAGTGAGCTAATTTTGCCATAAGGCTTTTTAGTCTTTTATCTCATCATTTTCCTGTCCCTCCAAAAAGGCTCCTGACTTAAATGTCTCATCACCTGAGCAGTGGGAAATTTGGAGGCATTATGGAAAAGTAAACTTTGCTGTGCTTTTCCTTTTCTGTTGCCAGGCACTTGAGGCAGCGATCCCAGCCGGAATCTGTGTCAAAGTGATGCTGCTCTTCAAAGCACCTCCAGAACAAGTCCTGCTGCTGAGAGGAGTTTTATGAAGGGTAATTTTAATCGAACACTACCTGTGTATCGATGAACACGTCATGCAGTTCCCTTCAGCATCCCCCTTTTTAAAAAAATTAAAGATTTCTCTTCATTTGAACAACAGCAAAACCTGAAGAGTTCGCAGCAATTTGCGTGACAAAACCAACCCTTCTGTGCCAAAAAGACACTTGAAAAATAGGAACCGCAATCCCGACCTGTTCCCTGCAGCAGCACCAGTCAAAGCGAGCAGTGCATTAATCTCTGTTGCCACCCCAAATGATTCTGGGATTCTGTGATTCCAAAAGGTTCCAGAGGTCTTGGTGAGCAGAGGGACCGTGTGGCTTTCCAGATTTCCGTGCTGCTGCCCCACGATGTGCTTTCTCTCCAGCAGCACTTCCCTCACTTCCCAAATTTGTGCACGTCTCTTCAAGCAGGGAGGTGCAGAGATCACCCCAAAAATCACCAGGAAGTGGAGTTCGTGGCCAGGGCTGTGTGCCAGGTGATGCAGTGCGGGCTGGCACGGAGCTGTGGGCTCACCACGCCCCACCCTGGTTCGTGTGGCACCCAAAGGCTCTTTGGCACCCACGGTCTGAACCCTCCCCTGCCAAGGGCGAGCCACGCCCTAATCCGCCTTTGGTGGTGCCCACGACAAATTGTCCTTCAGCAGAGCCTGAATGGCTCATAAATCCATGGCTCCCCTCCGTGCCAGGGCTCATTCCAGCCCTGCTCCATTCCACGTGGAGAGCCAGAACATCCTCATAACCCTCGAGGGTGGAACACAGCCCCAGGGACGCCAGACCAGGCAGAGAAGCGCTCCAGCTGCTCTCAGATGCTCCCGATGAGGACTGGGATGAAGGTCAGAGTTTACTGAGCCCTGGAAAGGTCCTTGCTGTGACCTATGGATCTCTGAAATCATGTCAGCCCCAGTTAGAGTCACCCAGGGTGAGCTGCAGGAGAGTGATCTTCAGGAGACGGCGAGCTGAAAATATCTGTTTCATGAGGTTTAATCTGCTGTGTTTTCCTGTGTTATTTCTGTGCTAGCAAAGGTAGTCCCCAGAACTTCCACGAGAAAAATCTTAGTTAATGCCGATGGTAACAATTCCGAAATGACTGCTAATATCCCATAATAAGAGAAGGAAATACAGAAATGGCCGAGGGTTGGTTTTGTTGGATGTGATCTCTTCAGCTGAAGAAAAAGTCATGTTTTGATGAAAGTCATAAGGCCAATGATTTATGGAAGGCTTGAGGTAATAGTACCATCCCAGGAAATAACTTAAGCTGTGCTTGGGCTAAAGGCTGTTTGATAAAGTGATTCTAGAATAGCTGGAATGCTGGGTTTGCACTGCTCTAGAATGTTTACTTTTTTCCCCAATTTTGGGCAAAGTGATTAATTGATCCTTAATTAAGGGAGGAAGTAGGATTGCCCAGGGGAAGGGCAGAAAAGCCAATCTCTTTAAATATTCATAACATTCTCCATAACAGTCATACTATGAACAGCTCTCCCCCTTTATAACAGGCAATCCTTAAATTTTAGTAGGACATGGTTGATTTATTTTTCAAGCTAATTGCAAGGACAGGGATCATGTGTTCAGTTGAATAAATTCAAATTGCTATTTATTTCTGTTCAGAAGCACATTTAACAGTGGCCATAATGCAATTGTGAGCCACAGGAAGTGTGTTGAGGTCTAAATCAATCAGTCTTAGTAAGGACTGAAACCAAAATTCACCTTTCATTAGACTGGAGTTCTTGTTAAAAAAGATTTATTTCCTTTTATCCCTTTCCTAGCTAAAACCCTACACCGTGTATCATTTATACGTTTGAATACGTATTTGTTATATTTACTGTTAGCATTAAGGTTTAATACGTCCTGTCTGTCTGTTGTTAAATCATAAATCTCAGGCCCTCCACATTCCTAGTGCAATTATTTATTTATTCAGGAAAACCAGGTATTCTGAGATCACTCTGCACTTTTATTTGGTGTCAGGCCCGGTGATCAGATCAGTTGCACAGAATGATTTATTTCTACTCATCACCTTCTAACAAAACTATTGGGAGATGCCTTAAACTTTCACAGAATCCCTGAATATTCTGAATTAAAAGGGACCCACGGGAATCACCGAGTCCAACCCTTCTTCAGTGAAATCCCCTCTGGTGGAAGGAGCACTCAGTGATCTCCAGGCTTCAGCACTGGGGCTCTTTTTAGCCACAGACCAAGCTTTCCTCAGGCTGTTTATTTGTCAGCACAGAGCTTTTTTACAGTTTTCCAGCCTCGGAGGTGGATAAAGAGCTCAGCGTTGTGGTTTTAGTGGCCTTCTGTGTTCCATTTCATCTTTTCTGTCTGCTCTGGGGCAGTGTCTCAAAGGGACAGCACATCCTAAATATCTGCCCAGGCTCTCTCTAAAGCCCTGCAACAACAGAACAATTCTCTCTTCCTCTGCACACACTCAAACTTGACTGGCAACAATGTTCTTTCAGAATATTCAGGGCTGGCTTTGTGGTTTTCATTGGATCCTTTCATTTTCCGTAATTAATTCTCTGCATCTGGCCAAAGATTGCATTTTTTATCTTCCTGAGCATCAAGTCGTGCTATTAATATGTAAATTAGCAGGTTGCAGTTTTCTTGTAGCAGAAGAACTTTTGAACATTTTTATGATAATTTCACCACACTGGTCCCTTTCTGTGCTTCAAAAGTGTAAGTTTTGCTTATATTTCACTCCAGAAAGGCAAAGTGAAAATCAGATTCCATTACAGCAGGGGACACTGGCACTGGGCAGCCTCATCCTCTGCCAGTGCCACTGGGGAGTTGTTAGAGAAACAGGAATAAAAGTGCTGGAAATGAGTGCATTTAGGGAGGTAAATCCTGAACTCTGTAAGAAGAAGAGCAATGTGTGGGGCAGCAGTTGGAATGATCCAGCAGACAGCCACAGAATCACAGAATCACAGAATCACAGAATCACAGAATCACAGAATCACAGAATCACATCCCTGGCAGAGTCCAAGGCCAGCCTGGGTGAGGTTTGGGGCAACCTGGTCTGGTGGAAGGTGTCCCTGCAAAAGACACAGTTTTAGACCAAAATTAACACATATTTTGCCACTTGCATTCTAGGAAACTCAAAGGGTAGATCCTTTGGTGTGCAAAACAGCTCTCAAAATAATTTCCCCATGTTTTAAGTTCTAGATAAACTCATCACCATGACTTTAGGACCAGAAGAATTTGGCCCAGCAGGAGAGTGATAATTTAGCAAGTTTAACCTCATCCACAGACATATCCATCTTTGTTTGTACTTCATCCCTTAGCTTGGAGGGTATTGGGGTAGGATAGCACAAATACAGCAGTTATTGTCAGCCGAGTGAAACAGCTTTCAGTCCTGGATTAATAAACCATTTTGCTGAGAGGAGTGTGATTAAATCCACGTCTTCTTTCTGTTCGGTGTGTTGCACAGCCATGTGTGCAGGATGGCCTGTTCCTCGGGCTGTTTTCCTCCTCCGAATGCATTTTTCCAATATTTGACAGGGATTTTTCTCCACCTGCACCGGCAGCCCCATGACACGCTGGGAGTGAAGCATTTCCCCGAGTCCCCTGTGTCCCCGTGCGGAACAGGACTCCGTGGCAGTGCCTCGCTCCGAGCTGCTCTGCTTTTCATCTGCTCCATCCGAGCCGTGACCAGCAGTGCGTGTCGTGACCCAGGGCAGCCCCGCCGAGGCACACACTGAATAACCTCGGAGCAGGGATTCATCCTGCGAGCTTTGCAGCGCAGTTCCTGCCCTGGGGCTCCGCACTAAGCAGCTCCAGACAGCACAGCCCTTCTACTGGATGTCTCTCATCTAAAGATTCAGCAAACCTGGGCTGCTCCGGACACTTTGATTTGTGGAGCTGTGCTGTTGGCATTTTCCCCAGCTGTCTTCCCCTTTATTTCCCTTTCCCCATCTGATTTCCCCTGCCTTTCAGCCCTTCCCCAGATTTTGTTCCTCTGTGATAATTCAGATTTTCCTGTGATGCCAGGCTGCCGTTTGGCTCCTGCAGCTGGACGAGGATGCGCTCTGCTGTGCCTTGGGTGGCCTGGAGTATAGGATGGGAAGCTACAGACATTCCTAAAGTGTCCTTTTGCCCTGTTTCCTGGGATGAAAATAATGTGGTTTTCACACAGCTGCCTTAAAAAGAACCGTAACTCAAGCAGGGCTGGGGAATACAAACAAATGCATTTATTTATGGCATAAAAATGGAGAGTCTGACCTGCCCAGTTTGACTCCTCCTGAGCCACCGAGCAGCTGTGTGTGCCCACGGCGCTGCAGATCACCTCTGTCCTTTCTGCCAGCCATTGTAGGGAAATAAACAGAAATGTAGAGCAAAAATATGTATTCTGCAGGAGCTGCTCACTGACAGAGCACACAGAAGTCTCCTCCTCTACATGAACCTCCAATTCCTTCCATTGGGCATTCAGTACTGGAGAGATGGAGAGCAGGGCCTTCACTGAGTGCCTCACTTTGGAAGTTCTGACATTAAACCAAACTAGAAAAATGGGAATGTTGGCAGCATTGAATATGGGGGTTCTGAAGTCTGGGAGTCAGAGTCTGGGACCTGAAGCAAACTTGCTGACACCAAACTGTGTGGAATTATTTGCCACCACCATGAAATTTTTCAAATTGGCTTAAAATCGTATTTTAAACTCAATTGTATTTTAAACTTGGACTTTTTGTATGTGTTCTGGATCTCAGAGTCCTTAGGTTCTTCCTCATGAATTTTGCATTAAATCATAAAAGCTGGAGTTGTGTTTTAAGTTAGGAAGAGCTTCAAAAGTTTGGATTCTTCCTTAATCCATTGACTCAAAGGATTTTAAGAACATCAAACACAGCTACACTTTCAACTAAATCCTAATAGCTGGCGTAATAAATTCATATATATATGTATATATATGCATATGTATTTGCATACAGGCACAGAACTATAATAAAAATCCTTATTCCCTTCCTTAAAGGAATTTGCAGGTCCTGTAGGTCATGTATGTCATCTCTAGCACAAACAATATTTGTCACAATTGGTCAGTCCTTGATCTCTTTGTTTGTTCCCCCCAGGGCTCATTTGGTTTTTGCTGTCATTTCTGTGCCCCGGCTCCTGTCTGAGCAGGAGGGCAGAGCTTTGGCCTTGGTTCCTTCTGCGGTGGCTCTGGAGCTCAGCGAGGCTTCCTGGCAGCTCTGGTGCCTGCCGAGAGAGGAGAAGTTATTTCCCCTGGGGCCGAGCCTTGCTTGGGCCTGGCAGGAGGATTTTCCTAAAAGTAAGAAGGAAAGGAGCTCTGGTTTGGATGAGGTGCCCTGTCCCAGGTCTGAACTGCTCTGGGGAACAGCTCCTGCTGCCTGGGAGTGTGTGCCTCGCTCCTCGCCGAGCTCTGGGAGCAGAAATTCTTACTCAAAGCCCTGTTTTAAACTAATTTCCCCCGGGAACTTAAAATGTTCAAGCTCTGGTATCAAAAGGTGAAATATTTGGAAAACATTAGGAAGGTAGAAGGGCCTGTGCTAACCTCGGGAGGAATGAGAGCTGCACTTGGTGCTTTTTCACGTTACAGTGCTTGTTAAGGACGATATTTTTAGAGCTGGGAACACATCCCTACTCCAGAGCTGTCCCATTTCCTCAGCTTGCAGCTGTTCCCTTGTGCTCTGCATGTGCAAGGCAGGACGGCCAGAGTTTCTAGCAGAGTTTAATTCTGCATGAAAATGTTTGGCTGAAATTTGTGTCAGCAGCACAAGGCAAATAAAACCCTGGTGACCTCCAGAAGTTCCTGCAGCACCGAGGGCTCTGTTTTCTCTGTGAGCTGTTTCCTGTGCACAAAGAACGGGGACGGTGGCAGGAAATAAATAAATAAATCTTCAGCCACATCAGGTTGTTGCCTAAGCTTGGGTGGGAGCTGAATGTCATCTCTGGCTTGGCACTAAGCTTCCTCTATGAAAAACTGGTTTTCCTTCCCACTGGGCGGAAATAAAAACACACCGCGTTTGTTGTGAAATAGCGATTTGTCGGTAAAGGATCCCGAGTTTGCAGCCATAGCAAAATGGAGAGCCAAAGCACCCTGCCCTGGGAGCTCCCCATTTCCGAGCTGAGACAGTAAATAAGGACATTAAACGGGGACCGGACGGCACCGCCCGAGCAGCCCTTCGCGTTGTCCGCGGGAATTCCTGCAGGCTGCACCTGGCCAGAGTGCCAAACACGGAAATTAAGGGCCTTGGCTCTAATTAGGGCTCTGCAGCCCCACACGCTGCTGGATGGAGCAGAGGGACGCGCTGCTCACTTGGAGCTTCCTTGGAGCCGGGGTGTCAGAGAGGCTAACGTGATCCGTTCTGCCAAGCCCTCGCTAATTTGTCAGACGTGTTACGGACCCGTGCCACTGCCCCTGTTTAGGGTGAGATGTCCTACTTTCCTGGTTAAAACCACCTCCTGATCTGCAATTCCGAACGGAGATAATTGCTTCAGCAGCATTCCAAACCGGGCTACAATTATGGAGTGGGCACGCATGAACAGCAGTAATTTAATTTCTGTGTCCATTTGTAACACAAGGAAAGAGTCTTTCAGGCGTTACTGTTAGTGATATTTTTGCCTCTAGTACATATCGGAGGCCACATTCACAAGAAATGCTGCCATGAATAAACCATGAGAGCACCGATTCCTCTGTCTACCCAAACAAAGGAAACAAACATTGCCTTTGGGACGCTGTGTACAAACAGATGCATTGAGGCTTCACACAACTGCCTTACCTAAGGAGGGGAGCGGAGCTGCCTCAAACAAATATTTTATTTGGGTAGAACCGCCAGAATTCTGACAGCAAGTGGGCCTGAATGTCAGCTAATCAAGGTAGCTGCTAACCAGCTCAGGAGAGGAACTTGTAATTAGTATCGTAATGAGATTTGCACTTGAGGCTTCCACCTCCTCTCTCCCTCAGAGAAAAATGCCTCCAGTGGTCAATGACATCTATCTTTTTTAAGAGATGGGGATTTTCAAAGGTGCTGAGGGGGGTTTCTTGTTCTCTTCTAAGAGAATGGCAGCGATGGATGAGCATCTCTCTCCCAGAAACAAAATCAGTGCCTGTCTCCCACAGACTGCAGCATGAAATGCTCTTGCTCGATTCCCTCTGAGTGTTGTGGCTCCAGCTCACTGGGCTTTCATGGTTTCTAAGCTACATGCAGTGCTTTTTCACATGTTCTCAGGCAGTTTTTTGTGAGGTATTCCACAGGGTTCCATTTCCCGCTCTCCAGGCAGCAGCTGCCATCCCAGACAGGCTGTGACCTCAGCCCTCTGTCACAGTGCTCTAAGCTGCTCAAACTCCTTTGGTGTCACACTGATATTAATCTGACATAACTGCCCTGGTGTCACACTGATATTGGTGTGGGTCCCTGGGCTCTCAGCTGTCTCCCCTGCCCAGCACCTCACCCTCCTGAGCTCAGTGGCAGTCTCACATAAGAAAGGATTTTTTCCTCACCTGGCTGGTGAAGGCACCGATTTGGAGGTTTTGGATGGAGACTTCAGCTCAGTAAAATCACCAATGCATTAACGACTGGCCAAGTTCCCCACTCCAGAGCCTGAGGCACTGAGTCATTAACCCAACCATGTAATTAACTTGGACAGGGGACACACTGCATTTAAACTGATTATGGAATCAAACCCCCGACCAGCACATGCCAAGGAACAAAAAACTTCCAAGGATCTGGGCAAGGAGTCGCTGTGAAATAAAGCAGAATGCAGCACACTTCACCCCAAGGATACCCAAGAGCTGTGCAAGTGATGCACAGGCAGCACTGGTGGCGGAAATCCGCCTGGAGGAGAGGTGCAGCATCCACCTGGCAAAGAGCACGAGCTCTGCAGCGTGAGGGAGAGCCAGGAAGAATTGTTTTGACTGGAGGATGCATGGAAAAATCTGTGTTCTGAGCAGGACCCTTGGATCCTCAGAGTGGATGAGATCTCTGGGCTGCTGTGTCTTTCAGAGCATCCCAATTAGAGAAAAGCCTGTAATTGCCCACAGCCAGGGGCAGAGGCAGTGCTGTTCCAGGCAGCAGGGGCAGGGAGGAAGGAAATTCCGGGGAGGAATTGGCTGCTGCCACCAGGACAAACTCCAGCTGCCCTGCAGTGCTCCACAGCTGTAATTAGGGACACTGGGAACACGGGGAAGTGTCTCCTCCAGTAAAATACGTTTACCTGGGGCAGATTCTTCCTGTTTCCACGGAAAGTACGGAGGGATAATGTCCTCCCTCAGACGGGAGGCGTAGCTGTGTATTTGCTGTGAGTGAGACGTGTCAGCCTCTTATTACCTGGCCCTCATAAAGAAACTTTCTTGTTCAATTTGGCCTTCGAGGATGGACCTAAATTGATCATTTCCCACTCTTCTGTCACTGAAAGTCTCACACTGCATCGTTCATCATCACCTTAGTGAGTGTGTGATGCAGATTTTGGAAAACTCGGCCAAGGAAACTTTTGGACAGGACTGTGATGGACGTGCCCTGGCGTCGGTGTTCTGAGCAAGCTTGGGCCAGGGGCAGAGGACATGGGCCAAAGCCTCCACAAAAAGCAGTTTTCTGCCCCAGGAATGGCCTTTCCTTGCCTTGTGTCCATCAGATCAGCAGCAGAAATGGCCCAAATTTCCTCATTTCTCCCTGGGATTAAGTGAGGAGGTGAAATGGTCTATATCAGAAGTGCTGCCTCCAAATCCTCACTGCTCACCTTTCTGTGCTGCCAACACTTCTCTTTCTGTCCAAGGTCAGAGCGAAACCTCTGTAATCTTTGTGTCAACACCCACAGCACCTCGAGCACACACTGTGAAAATTGCATCACACGGAGGGAGCCACAGCTTCTGCTGCTGGAGCTGCAGGGCAGGGCTGGGTGAGAGGAGGGAAGCAGGAACCACCGAGAATTGTTCTGATATTATCCATGCAATTATTGTATATCAGCTCTTTATTATTATTACTATTATTATTATTAACATAGTCATATGNATATATTCATTTAAATAAATTTGGAAGTGAAGCCTGTTCAAATCACAGTCTGATTCTCAGAAAATGCTTAGAAAGCATCTCTGCTCACAATGGATGGAACCATAGAGCTCTGCCAAGGGACAAAGATATCTTTATTTGTAACAGACAGATAATGACAATTATTAGTGGATTGTACTCTGCTCTGGTTGCTAAATCCTAAGAATTAATAGTTGTTGCAGACAGACAATGATCCCATCACATCTTTACAGGGGTTGGGCATTGTATATAAGTTACATATAAATGTAATTTATATACAATGGAAAAACCAAAGGAGAAACTGAGGTGGGTCATTGGCAAGACACAAAGAACAAAAACATATTTAGGAAATATTTGTTTAGGACACACCTTATGAATTCAGAGATCACTTGCCAGGTGAACTGATGGAGTGTTTTGTTACCAGAAAAACCACCAGCAGCCTAAATCAAACACTTCAGAAGCAAATCACACCGATCAAGGATTTGTCCATATGAGAATGAAAACAGGAAAAATTAACTCCCTCGATTGAGGCTAAAGGGAGCTTTTACCTGAATGTTTGATACCCATTTTCAAAAGGTCACATTAATCCCTGGTGCAGGGACACACTGCACCAGAATTGAGGCAAACAGCCCTGACAGGCACGGAAATCAACATTTTCCTGCTCCCTGGGAGAGCTGTGGCTCAGAGGCTGCTGGGCTCCTGTGCTGAGGGGAACCAGTGCCACCAGAATTGGCTGCAATTCCAGCCAGGGAGACCTGCCTGGGGCCTGTGGGCTGGGCTGGGGACACACAGGGACAATTCCTGCTTTGGCACAGGCAGCCTTCAAGGGTCGCCTCCTGATTCCCTCCCCTGGCGTTCCAGGGGCACAGGAGGAGATGAGAGCACATGAAATGGTCCTGCTGCCTTTCTCTGGAAGTAAAAGCTTCTCTTGCTTTCTGTTGCAAACCGAAGTGCTCGTTTATTTGAAATATCTGTCATTTCATCTCGGCGGTTTCTGGGAGAACAGAGGGAGAAGCGGAGGAGCAAACCAGCTGACTGCCTCATCAGAAGATGCTGTGAGATGCACAAAAAGGGAATAAGGCTCGTGTTGTGCGTCTGGAGAGGCAGATGGGGTCTGGGCTGGCCTGGAGGGAGACACCAGCTGTTACAAATAGTGCTGGGGTCAGCTCCTGTGACACTGCATTGCGAGGCACCGGCAGAGCCTGATTTCTGAGCTGGGATGCCGAGAAGTGCTCGGTCTTTTATAGAACAATGAGCAGATAATTAGAGAAACCAGAAGCGCTATTAATGAGAAAGGCTTGTTTCAAAAAGAGCTCAGCTCAGTCCTGTCAGGCAGCTGACAGCCTCTGCAGATCACTAAACGGAGCTTTTTGATGCTGCTCTCTAAAATCCTGCTCGGCTTCCTTCAGCCTGACTGACAGTGCAGACTCAATTAACCTTTGATTAGACCAAAGAGTGCCACAGGTTTTATCCCGGGGATCTCTGGCTGGCTGGTAGACGTTCAAACCCCAGCGCTGTCGCAGGCTTTGTGTTTCCTGGAGCAGCTCTTGAGATAACAACATCATTTCAGAGCACATTCCCTGCGCTCCTCTCCAAGGCCACCTGGAAAAGGGAGAGCGCAAGGCAAAGTCAGGCTCACACCCCAAAGCAGAGGGAGCACCAGAATTCCTGAGCTAAAGCAAAATCCCTGGAGTAAAGCTGGCAGCCAGCATCCCTTTCCTGCTCTCCTTCTGACCA
The DNA here is from genome assembly GCA_013397895.1 of Origma solitaria. NCBI lineage: Eukaryota > Metazoa > Chordata > Aves > Passeriformes > Acanthizidae > Origma > Origma solitaria. The sequence continues at coordinate 326,227 of VZRL01003797.1, forward strand.
GAGGCATTTTTGGGGAGCGTGGCTGTGTTTGCCGTGTGCCTTAATGCACCTCAGACAGGCAGAGGATGTGGAATGTGGCTGCAAAAAAGGTGAAAGGATCTTTGAACCCAACTGAAGCACGTTCTGGAATCTCCTTGGCTTTCTCCAACTTCGCAGCCAAAAGCTGCAGGCATGTTTTTGTTTACAGCCCCCACCCCTCCCCAAAAAAGCCCTTATCAGCATTCTGGGCAAGGAAAGGAAAAGCAGCAAAGTTCTCTCGGAGGTGCTGCTGCCTATGTTGCTCCATTTACCTTTTTTAAAGAAGCCACACACCAATTGCCAGCTTGCTTTTAATTCATCTACTTCTGCCGTTGCTTTGCTGTGGGATTGTCACCGTAAATTTGGTGTAAATTCAAATTTGGGACCAGCCAGGCCATAGGAAAATCAGCGGGATGTTTTTAAGTACTTCAGGGGGGCCCTTTGCATCCATCCTTAGGAAAATTACGTCTCAGCCAGAAAAGAGGGAGAAGCATTAGAAATGCCATCCATTTGTAACCACCTCGTGAATGATTTATGGCCCATTTTGCCACAGATTCCATTTCTGCTCGCTCAGGACGGACCAAACCCAAGGTACAAAGCCAGCATTAAGTGCAGGGACTCAGAGTGTTTGGGGAGAGACTTCCCCAGCACCGCACAAGCACTGAGGAGCGTCCAGTAATGAAAATGAAATATTATGGAAAATTATCTTTATTCCTATTTTGCTGAAACAATACAAGCCTGGCAGCAGCCTCTGCTGTTCTGAAGCAGTGTGAGGTGGAATTTCACCTCTCCAGGCTCAGCAGCCAGGCAGGGAGTGACTGACTGACAGATCCCTCATGTCACAACCAACACAGGGTTGTACTAAAACTCTCGTATGAATTTTAAAGAGCCTCTTCCGAAAGTCAAGACAGTGGTTTATAGCTAAAAATATATCAATACAAATTAAATATTTGCATGACAAGGGTGACTTTAATTAAAAACCTTTGGCAAAATTTAAATAGCAACCATGAAAACAGTCATTGAAGAATGAAATGACTCAGAGCAATTGAGTCTTACAGTTCAGGGTAATTGGAAGGGAATGTCTGGGGCATCACTCCCTGCAGCAATTTCATACCCTGGAAAAAAGCTGATTGTGAGATCCTTTTAATAAACAGTGAAGGAGCTGAGCCCAAACTGATACATGACTCTGAAAAGCCTTACATTTCTATTTGCTTAAAATGACAATGATTTTGATCTGGGGCAGATGGGTTTTTCTGCATGTTGGATAAAAAACTCCCAAGGGCGATGGAAGCTGCTCCCAGGAGCTTTGCAGGATATTCAGGAGCTCAGCTGAAGGAAACCTGTGAACATGCACAGATTTCTGGCTTTTCACTCACACCGCCCAGGTAAAGAGGATTTGAGCATCCTGCATGGCTCAGTTTGAGCATCCTGCATGTCCCAGTCTGAGCATCCTGCATTCCCCAGTCTGAGCATCCTGAATTTCCCAGTCTGAGCATCCTGAATTTCCCAATTTGAGCATCCTGAATTTCCCAGTCTGAGCATCCTGCATTTCCCAGTCTGAGCATCCTGCATTTCCCAGTCTGAGCATCCTGCATTTCCCAGTTTGAACATCCTGCACATCCCAGTTTGAACACCCTACATTTCCCAGTTTGAACATTTCCCAGTTGTCTCCTCCAGTGCTGGATCTTCCCTGCAGCCTGGGTGGAGGGCGCACACCACATTTCCTCCCGAGGACTGCTGGAGATCCATCAGAGCTGTCTGAAAACGTGGGCAGGGCACAGATCCCAAATCCCAGGCAGGGCTGACCCACACTTGGCCATAATTGTGCCTCGCAGCCAACGAAGCTCCTCCCGAGGGGAGGCTCGGAGGAACAGCACCCTCTGTGTCCCAGGGAATAGCCCCGACTCCTCAGGATGCAAAAGAGGGAAGAAAAGAACACCATGAGGCTGTCAGAGCTCGGTCTGCAGCGTGTGTGACTGCAGGAGGCTGTGTGCCCTGCCGGTGGGAAGCTCCAGATGTGGCTGCCGTTCAGGATTTGGGGATTTATTGCCTACATGACCCTTATCAATCTCCCTGAAGACCCAACATTTTCAAAAGAAAGACAACATGTTTTGCCTTTTTGCTGAATATTGAGGCTCAGATCTGACAAATAATCTTTTCCAAGGAAGCGGTTGGGCATTGGAAAAGCCACATTTCTTCTCAGTGACAGCACATTACTTGGAGAAAGACCAATATAAATCCATATGCAGATTATGCAGCAATTTTGGTCCGTGTTGCGTGTTGGCCTCTGAATTTGCTGACCCAGCCACCCACTTATTGGAAGTGACATCTAATCATTTTGCAAATTTTCGACTTTCTGGTTGTCTATTTAGACCTTTTTTTTTTTTTTTNTTTTTTTTTTTTTTTTTTTTTTTTGGTGCAAGATGTGCCCTTGAAAGCAGCCAGGAGACACAAGGGAAAAACAGAATGCAGGAAATAAAAATGTTTCTGTTGCTCGATCAGCTCTATTTTCTCCTGGCATGTGCACAGATGTGCCAGAGCCCTGCAATCTTGTTTATGTGGAAAAGCAAATACCTGTTCGTTAATGGGGAAATGTTGCTAATTTTAGACTGAAAGCTCTCGGAATCTCTGGGATTAGGTTCTTCCCTGGCAGAAAGGAACCATCAGCACCACCCTCAAGACCTGGGGCTTTGTCCAAAGGTGTGGTGAGGGTTCCCCGGAGTTCCCTGTGCCTCCCAAAGCCAAAGGGACACACTCAGACTCCCAAGGCCTTTCAGACCCGAGTTTTACTTCCTGGGGCAAGTTCACCACGTGCAGCTCCACACTGACTCCCACGGCTCATCCTAAAAACCCCGGGGGGAGAGGGATCTGCAGCCCCAAAATTCCTGCACTCGAGGAGTCTGGGAAACACAGGCTCAGCCACACAAGCCTTGCAGAATTCCCAAATATTTGTGAATTTTGACATCTGTGTGGGCTGTGTCATGAAGATATTTATTTGAAATGCCATCTGTAGGAGTCTGAGCAACACACAGAGTTCTAAAGCCAAAGAGTGATCAGCCAAAAGCAGCTTGGACAAAAAGAAATATCCTGCCATGTTTTTCACCTCTGGCTGCAGCAGGTCGAAGGCTGAACTTACTGGAAGTGAAGTGGGGCACTGTCCACACTTTTGCTTCTTTTTTATGCTGTTCCTTTGTTTGGCTAAGGGATGCTGGACAGAGCAAAAGGACAACGGAGGGATTTTAGAAAGACCACAGGGGGACCTGTAAAAAAATATTCAAAGGCTAATTCAGAGTTCTTGGGGAAAAGTAGAAAGGGACACATCTTTTTGTATTTGTATGTCACCATTGCAAAAGAATTAGGAAAGCAAAAGGATCTGACAGTGGACTGGAGATCATTATCAGGTGCTAAGCCAGATTAGCTCATTTTTTCCAGTTGTTAATGAAATATATACAAATTCATGTGCTAGGACGAACAGACTCAATAAAATGAAGACTCAAGTCTGAAAAAATCCATTCCCCTGCTAGAGAAGTCAGGCAGTGGACTCGAGATGGCATCGTGGGCTGATTCCAGGAACCAAAGGTTCAGCAGTTAATGCACTGTGCAGAGCAGGGCCCCAGAACTCTGCTGCTTTCTCTGGAAACAACTGAAATAAAGGCTCCAAAACCATGAAACCCCAGAAATCAGAGATTTTCTTGCTTTACCTAAATGAGAACGATGGTAAAATCTAGAGGAGTTTGGTTGTCCGGAGTAAACAACACCTGAAAAGGAACTTGGAGCTCCTGAATGAGGTTGGGGTCTGTCCAAAAGGAGTGTGACCTTCCAGGGTCAGGCTGCTCCTGCCAGGGACCACTGGTGCCTTCCACGAGACCCTTGAGCCTTGTCAGTGGGTGCAGGAGCAGAGCAGTGACTCTGCTGCAGTGTTTTAAGGTGACACAGATCTTTGTAGCTCTGGGTAGCACCGCCTGCTTCGTGCCGGGGACGATTACTATTCCACCTGAGTGAAAAGGAGCTGAGGTGGCTGTAAAAACAGCTCTAAATCAAAATAAACACCGAGCCATTAAAATGCTACAATGAATTAAGAAATTATTTGCTTTAATATATTGACTTTTGTGGTTTACTAAATCAAGAGCTGTTCCAGTCTCCACGGAAAAACAAGCTCCATTTGTCGACCTTTGTACTTATCTGCAAAAATATTGGAAAGGGACCAGAACACCGTCTGCCTTTCAATCAGCTTTTTCTCATTGTGAACTTTTACAAATGAAATACATTATTTTGACACCTCTAGCATTTATCCAGGCAACGAGTCCTGCACATTCCTTACTCAGCCATAAATCCAGGATAACACAACTGAGGGCGAATCCATTTCCGACAGGGAGATGGGAGCAGGAGATCTGCTCAGCGGAGACCTTGTGGTGCCGTGGTCAGTGATATTCCACAATCAGCCCTCTCTGGGAGCCTCTGTGGGAGGAGCACAGCTCTTCCCTTTGCTGGTGCATCCCCAGGATCCGCAGGGACTCTGTCCCTCGGGAGCAGGAGGGCTGTCCAAGCTGCTCCGGCTGTTCCCTGCGTTATCCCTTCAGCAGCACGACTCCTGCTGCACAGGATTTGGGGCTGCTGGCTCATTCCGAGTCAATCCATCATCCTGAGCACCAATTGGGGCTCTTTTCTCGCTCTTCCCCCTGTTCCCTTTAATTTCTGTCTCAGCGCGGGTATGACTACATTTGTCACATCAAAGCCACTACAGAGCGGCTCCCGAGGCAGGCCCGGGGCTGTCCCTGAAATCTGGAGCCTGCAGGCTGCGCTTCTGCTGCTGCACGTGTGGATCCATCTGCCCTGAGCATCCCCAGCTCCATCCAGCACAGGGCTGCGATGGGCAGGGAGGCAGAGGCACCTGGCGCTGTGTCCCTTGCCACCAGCTCCGCAGGGAACTCCTCCAAACTCAGCCTGGAATGGGATCCGGGCGATATTTCTGTCCCAGCTCCTTCCTGCTCACACAGCCCTGCTCTCAGAGGTTGGGTGTTTTTTGAATGCACATTTGCCCATAACTTCCACTAGAAAAGCGACTAAACCCCATCCTGAGGCTGTTTAGGTTAGGACTAAAAAAGCCATCATTTTTCTTGCAGTGTGTGGAAAAGGTGTCATTCAGCACCCCGTGACAAAAACATGAGCATCATTTGCTTCACTAATTACAAACAAAGAGCTGTACCTGCTAGAAATGGTCAGGTTATTAATTAGGAAGTAGAAATCTGTTTCATAGCACAGGCTGTGCTGCCTGCTAACCTCAAGGAACATGGACACTGTGCATGAGAAGACTTGAGTCATTGCATTTTTATTAATTGCAGCTTTTATAGGAGCACTTAGTGCATCAGAATAATTCTTCCCAGCGAAGCGGCATTTACCATGCTTCTCACTTTTATTTTTGTGCTAGGAAAGCTCTCTGACAGCAGGCAGCCAGAGCTCCTCACAGCAGCATTTCTCTGAAACAGCGGAAGGAATTATTTTTAAAAGGGTATTTGCAGGAGGAAACCGTCCCCACCTTTTGTGCTTTGAGGCCACGCAGCAAGCACTGAAGCATGTCAAGGAGAAGGCTGCAGGGGCTGCTCCTGGAGCGTGAAATGGTTAAACCATGGTGGGTGCAGCTCCTGGAATCCCCTCCGTGTCCCCTGGAAATGTCCTGCCCCAGCCCGTGCCCAGCGCTGGAGATGGGAACAGTGAGATTGGCATGCTGATGAGAGCATCATTAAGGTGTGCACAGGGCTGGCTGCACTCCTGAAGGAATAATTCCATTTGCCATGAGGAGCTCAGCCCAGCTCAGCACCCAGGGACAGGGAAATGGGGAAAGCACAAGGCACAGGGCAGCCGAGGGACTGTCAGCTGCTTCCCTTGTCAGCTGGGTGTTCAAACCTCGATTCCCAACCCCAGGCTGTGCAGAAACAAGCTTTAGGGGCTCATGTCTGGTGACAGCCCAAAGGGAAGAGAGTTCAGACCATCAGAGAAGTCAGCAGGGAGGGAGCTCTGCCTGGTGCCATCTGGGACCTCACAGGAGCTTTGTTTTCTCCTCCCAGGGTTGTTGTGTTCAGGTTGCCTTTCTTCCCTCCGCTGGACCAGGAACCAATATTGGAATTAATTTGGGCTTCATTAGCAGCGAGCAGAGCAGAGTCCTCTGCTGCTGCTGCTGCTGCTCCACAGGCAGGGAACAAACTGTGCTGGAGCCTTGGGCTTGCCCATGGAGCCCAAAAAGCAGAGCCCCAGCTGGGCAGGGGGAGGGAGCCGGCACCCACAGCCCTCTCCAGCACCTCCCAAAATCGCAAGAAGGGTCAGGTGTGAGAGCAGAGAGCTCCTGACGTTTCTCCAGGGCACGGCTGGGACCAGACCTGGCAGATCCAATTGAGTATCCTCACTCTGGCACTTCATGGCTGCTCTACCAGGCTGTGCCAGGCTCATCCTGCTGGCTCCCAGCACCCAGGGGAGGTTCCTGCCCCTCCAGCTGTGCAGGGGCAGTGCTTGCGGAGCTCCTTCACTTCCTCCCCTGCTTGTGGAGCTCCTTCATTTCTGACTGTTGCTCTTCTCGTTTCCCTGTTGGAATCAGTGATACCTTCCCAGGCCAAACTAACAGCTCCCCTTGGAGCCCAGCACACAGGAAAAGCAGCTGAATTAATAATTTACAGACTGATTTCCTCCTTTCCGCGCTGTGATACAGGTGAGAGCTGAAAAAATAATCCCCCAAAGCTGCATATATTTTTTTAAACACACTGTAGGATTAAAGCTCTGTTTTTTTCCCCCCTTCCATATACAGAATGTTTGGCTGGAATACTTTATAAATTCTGAAGGGCCTAGAAAAAGGGATGAATGACAGCCAGGAGGGCAAGCTGTGATTCCACACAAGTGCGAGCCCTTCCCAGCTCCCAGGTGCCGGGAAGGGTTTCACTCCCCAGATTCGGGGGAAAAACAGAGGAGCCTCTCTTGGCTTCGGGGTCCTGCGTTGGAGAAGTGTTTGCATGGCTGCATGAGCTCCCTGAAGTGGGTTACCGAGGCACTTTGGAGCACCCACGGAGATGAAAGCCTGGAGCCCCAGCTGTGCTAAATTCAAAGGGAAGGTACAGCTCAGTGTGCTCTTGCCAGCTGAGTACAGCTGTGGCTTCTCAAAGAGTTTGATTTCAGAAAAGAGCAAAATAAATCTTTGATATTTTCCCCTTTTCAAGAGCATAATGTTCACATCTTCTCACATTTGTCTAAAGGGGGCTGTAAAACCAGTCTTCCTTTTAAAGCCACCTCGTTGGTTTGGGGTTTTTGATGGAGTGTTTCCTTTGGGAGGGTCCTATTTATTCTATTTCACTTTTTGAAGCATGGCCTCACCAGTGCTGAGGGGATGGCAAAAATGGCCCACAGCTCATGTTGGATTTCAGTTCCCTCCACATCTGCACGTGCAATAAAAACTTGTCTATTGTTTGAGGGGTGCAACCCGAAATTAATCCTGAGGATACAAAACTCAGGCTCAGGTCAATGCTGAACCATTTCAGGAACACACTTTTGCTTTAGTTGTCGCAAACTAAACGCTGTGCAGTATTTTCACTTCTCCTCTCATGCCTTTTTTACTCACAGCAAGTGCACTGTAGTGCAGCCTGCAATTACCCCTCCCCACTTCCAGCAATCTGCATTTTAGGGGTTTCTTAACCCAAAGGTTGGGATTGGAGTCTCATTTCCGTCTCTCAGACAGGGGCTGCTGCTCCCTCTCTGCGCTCTCCCACTCAGAGCTTGTGGATGAGCTTCACACCTTGGGGACTTTGTGAAAAACTGCTTTTTGCTCGTGCTGAGAGGCCAGCGATGATTTCCCAGCTCATTCCGGCTGATGGCTGTGCACAGCAAAACACGTGGGAAGAGTGGAAGACGTCCGATAAAGCTGTTCTTTGCGTTTTCCTTGCTGCTGTCACACCCCTCTCGGTCGATAGCACGGAGGGTTGGAATTATCACCCACGGAAATGCTGAGATGGCTGTGAAAGCACTTGGGTGAGGGAAAGCCTGCCCTGGCCCGTCGGGAGGATGAGCACAAAGCTCAGGAGGCACAGAAATGATCAGGATCAGTGCTGCGGAGCAGGAGGAGGCTCTGGGGCTCCGCAGACGGAGGGGCAGAGCCTCAGCCCCTCAGGAAAACAGGGGAGGACAGGGGAGACTTACTGGATGATCCCAAATCCAGCCTGGTGGCTGAGAATTAAAATCAAAAAGTGAGAGGGGAATGCCAAAGCTAAGGCTGGGAGCAGGCAGGGCATGGATGAGCACTTTCACTCTGGGATTGTGCCTTTCCAGGGGTGGAAAATGCTGAATTCTCAGGGAAAGGATGGGCTGGGAGAGAGAGCACAGCAAGGTGCCAGCAAAGCTCAGCTCAAGCTGCACATCCCCACCTCAGCACGGACAGAACGCTGGGGACAGCCTCAGCTGGAGCGGGTGTCCCTGTGTGCACAGTGCCACAGCTCCCGGGCACACCGAGCATGGAGGAACGAGGCTGTCCGCCCCAAAATTGTCAGAATGAACAAATCAACAGCTCAGAAAACTGCTGAGATCAGGCCAGCGCTGATTTCAGGGAGGGAAATAAGGATTTAAGGAGTGTTTGGAATCAAAAAGGGCAAATGTTGTGTGTGTCCTGGTGCGGCTGAATTTTGGCTTTGGCTTTGTGCTGACAAAGGCTCAGGACCCTTCAGGACAGGGCCTCTTGCAGACAGTATTAATTTAAACACTGTAAAGGATTGCTTCCTCAATTAATTGGTCCCAAAACCCACGGAGGAAAAGGCACTCTTGATTTAGTTGCAAGCAGAGGATGTGACCTGTTTCAAGATGCAGCCGCTGAACTTTTTCTCGGCAAAGGAGGACATAAAGTATTCAAATCTGACCTTTCTGGAGGCTGAAAAGTCAAAACACAAATCCAGGATAATAACATTTAACTTAACAAGTGGAATTATAATTTGGGGGGGAAAAAGAAGATTGAGAAGACTTTAAAAGGAGTCACTGAAAAGGTAAAATGTTTGCAGGTAACATAAAGACCACATCAGAAGATCACCACAGTCCAGGCTGAGAACAACATTTAAAAAAGGTTTCCAGAGGGGAAAAATCCCACCCCAAATGCATCCCTAGCAGGAATGATTCACAGTTTGGGGAAGGAATGTAAACACTGTGCTCAGAAACGAGAGCTGTTCCAGTGTTTGGGAAGTCATTAATGAATGAGTTCTTGGCATCCAGCACGAGAGATTCCAGAGGAGCCCCAGAGCTCAGGAGAGGATTCCAAAGGGATTCACACACAGAGCTGATAGTTAGATAGCTGTTAGTTAGATAGCCAGTGCCACAGACTGGGATATAGGTAAGGACATTTAAAATAAATCCTGGCCAGGAGAAATTCAGGAATTTCAAAGAAAACCCCCAAGTCCCTCCAATTTCTGCATTGGGACATGGGTCAGAGCAAGGAAAAAACCAGTCCTGCACATGAATAAATGGATCCTGCACACGTATCCCCCTGACTTCTGTGCAGGGAAGAAATGCCTTGTGAATTTGGGAAAAGATTCTTTTCAAATTAGCAATAACTGTAATACCAGATAACAAAAGACAGATGACTTTTTTTTTTTTTTTTAATTGGCTGGCAGAGAAGCTGAATCTCTGCACATTTCTGATTTAATTTGGATCTGTTTCTAAAACAGCTCAGCATTTCAGAACTGCCCCAGAGTGCACCAGGCTGGCAACAAAACCCTGACACATCACAAGCAAACATATGTCTGCTCTGAAAAACACAGCCCACAGCTTCCCAAGCGCAGCACTGGAGGGATGGCAGCGTCTGCTGGGAAACACAAAGAATAAAAAATACACTTCAGCACTTGAAATGTTTAAACTTTTTTTTGTGATAAACTTAGAATTTATCACCAATTTCAGCCTCTCTTTTTTTTTTTTTTCCCCCACCAACTGCGCTATCTAATTGTTTAATTTTAGTATTTTTTGCTTTAGGCTTTGATTTTATTTTCTTTGTATGTCTGAAGCTCTCTCCTGGTCTTGCTTATTCCAGGAGTTTGAAAAATTCCTGTTGTTGCCGAACTTTCCTGAAGTTTTTTCGTTTCTCCAAGAAGACTACAGATTGTAGTAGACTCATTGTTTTAATTTGTGGTTCCTGTAATTCCAAATCAAACCTAAGTCAACTATTTCATTAGGGGAAAACAAGAACATTGGTCAAAGAAAAAAAAAAGCAAAAAGAATAATGGCAAACCCAACAAATAGTTTCGTAAGGGGCTTTGAATGTTTATTCCAATGTGCTCTGATTGTGCCTAAGAGCAGTAAAATGTAAATTAAATTAGTACTCAGGCTTATCATTAGGAAACAAGCCCTTTTTTTTTTTTTTTAAAGACAAGGAGAAAACACCACAAATTAAGGGCGACGTGGGTTAGACCCAGGCGTTACATAAGGCACTAATCCCCATTAAAACCCTTTTAGGGACATATGGCCGTAATAATTCCCGGTGAGCATAACGAGCTGTTAGCGCAGGGGCTCTGCGCTGGGCTGGGAGCTCCGCAGAGGCCAAGGCTGGGATATTCCCACAGGGATCACCTTAGGGATTTGGGATTTGCCGTTCCCAATGCCGGCACTGGGGCATGGGGAATGGGGGATCCCTGCTGGAACTGTGGGCCAGAGTGTGCTGTGGGATGCTCTGGAGCTCCTTGTGCTGCCCTCACACCTCCCCAGAACCACACAAGGGCACCTCAGAGGGTTTTAAAATAAAAATGCATGATGCGAGAATGCTCTCGGAGCATCTAACAGCAAGTTCGGATTTATTTCCTTCAGAACACACCCTTTGCTTTACAGACAATACCTCCCGAGAGAGCACCCCATTAATTACTAACTCGTCGCAGAGAGCTCGTGGGTAAATCGAGGCAGACAGAACACCGACGGGAGTGGCAAGGGGAAATTTATTAAAAATTCTTTTCTTACATAGATATTAAGAGTCTAGCAGTGATTGGTTCATAGCCAGCCACCCCCTGGGGTGGTTGGCTGAACCCTTACAGCACCCAGTACCGAAACAAAGATTAGAAAGAGCAAGAAGAATTCAGCTTATCTTTATTCCCCATACGATTCATGAGAAAGAAGAGAGAAACCTTAGAATAGTGCACCCACACTAACTTTCTAAGCATTCCGGAAACAAGGAATTTGCAGGAGTGTGGAAAAGCAAAGCAATATCCATGCTGGGTGCAATCCCACTGAGGAGGGGAGCAGGTTCCAGTTCTCGCCTCTCCCACCGTTCAGACCTCCCATTCTCCTTCCATTGACTCCTCTGCACCTCCCAGAGCTTCTCCTGTGAGAGAAATCTTCAGCCTCCCAAAACCAGCCTCTCATTAGGGCAGAGCTGATCCCGAGGCTCACAGGAATGGGACAATCCTCACCAATGCCCAGGATTCGCTTTAAATGCTGAAATATTTGCAAGTGCAGCCTGAGGAGGTCACTTTTTCCTGAAGCTGTTTGGGGACATGGAGGGACGTCCCTGGAACGTTGGACGTGTCCCTGCAGGGAGGAGAGCCCAGAGCTGTGCTCTGTGCTTTATCAAAGTGCTCTGGAAGCACAGAACGGGAGCTCCGCGCTGAAATGTTGAGCTCTGCCTTTTTATCCACCCACAAAGGGCCGTGCCCACCCCCAGCACTGCCAGAGCCAGGATAATAGTCGTGCTCAAAAAAGGAAAATATAGGCCAGAGCCTGGCATTAGCAAAACCCTAAAAGCTGCAGCCCTGACTGCAACGCACACAAAAGGTGAAATGTCCACACCGCTGAGGGAGGGGAGAGGGGCTCCAGGCACAAAATATCCTTTGGTGGTATTTAGCTCATTGAAAGGGAGGCTGAAGGTTTAAAGGACGTTCTTTAAAATGGGAAATGATTCATTTTTTTCCCCCCAACAATATGTTCTGATCTCGTTCCCTTCACCGGAGAGCGCGGTGGCACATCAGGGAGGGCTGTGAGGCGATGGCTTCCCTGAATGGAAAGGAAATGTCAAACAGGATTTTACTGTGCGCACGTGGGACATTTCCCTGCCCTCCACCAGCAGGAAAAGCCATAAATTCCCAGGTGACAGCCTTGGCCACATCTTCCCAATCCTCCCCTTACAGAGCCAGATCTACCAGAGGTGCTGCTGGCATTTTTGACTTTTGAGGCCACAGGTGCCCCCAGGAAACTCCACACTCTGTAAAAACCCCCTTTTCTTTTTCCTTCCATCCCCTGGTGCTCTCTGAAAAAAACCTCTGGGAGACCCAAACAGAAGAAAGCAAAGTTTTGCCTCCCCATGGCCAAGGGATGGTCAGATGCTGCAGAAATGAGACCTCTGAATAAGAGTAGGATAAATAACCATATGGAGCCTTAACCATGAGAAGTCTTTTAGGAGATAAAAGAAGCTTTATCTTTGCTCTGAAATGGTTTGTGAGAGCAGCCTTTAGGTTCCAAAACAGATAAACTGTCTAGGAAATGCTTAATTCTGAGGAGAGCTAATAAAAATCGAACTCTCCAATACATACATTTTCCTGTGAGAAGACAATCCCAAGCAGCCACTCACTCTCCATTTTGGAAGGTTTTCAGTGAGCTAAATCCTGCTCTTGTGTGCTCTCTCAGCATGCGAGGAGGAGAGGCAGGGCAGGCCCAGTATTCCCAGCGATTCCCAGGCTCGTGTGCCCCTCTGCTCGGGATCCAGCCGTGCCGAAGGCTTTTGGGGCTGGGGGAGCCCCAGGAAGGCACAGACAGGCCCAGAACTGCATCATGCCGGGTGATTATCCACCGGGGCTCTATCCCTGTTTGGGAATTCTGCTGCCTCTGCAATGTGTCTGAGCGAATTAACGCGAGCCAAGGGCTTGGAGCAGAGCTGTGCCACCAGGGCCACCCCGTCCCTGTGCTGCCACCAGCCCCATGGGTAGGACACGTGTCCACAGCACACGGGGTGGGCACGGCCGTGTCCCCCCGAGCCCTGGTGTGTCCCCAGGAGCACTGCAGGACAGCAGCGTGGGTGGCACAGCGCCCATCGCCCGGCGGTCCTGCCCTAAAATATCCATAAGTACCAAACCAAACCGACTCCGTTTGCTCCAAATAGACTCCTGCAGAGCTCAGATTCTGCCCCGACTGCTGGGCAGGAGGCTCTCATTCCTCCCAGCTAACTCGTTAAAGATTATACATTGATATATTGATATATTGATCCCATCCAGGTGTGCCTGCTTCCTTTGGGGGAGGAAAAACTTCATTTGCTGCAGATTCCTGCAGAGCTCAGATTCTGCCCCGACTGCTGGGCAGGAGGCTCTCATTCCTCCCAGCTAACTCGTTAAAGATTATACATTGATATATTGATATATTGATCCCATCCAGGTGTGCCTGCTTCCTTTGGGGGAGGAAAAACTTCATTTGCTGCAGATTCCTGCAGAGCTCAGATTCTGCCCCAGCTGCTGGGCAGGAGGCTTTCATTCCTCCCAGCTAACTCTTTAAAGATTATTATTATTATTATTATTATTTATTATTATTATTAAATTATTATTATTATTACTATTCCCATTACTATTACTATTATTATTAAATTATTATTATTACTATTACTATTACTATTACTATTATTATTAATTGATATATTGATCCCTCCTGCTTCCCTTGGGAGAGCGACTGCATCCCCAAGGGTCAGCACCAGTCCCTGCACATCCCCGAATTGCTCATCTCGAGGGTGCCCACCCCGGGCCCCAGCACCCACGGGAAGGCAGCAAAGCCAAATGACAATTCAGGTTCCAAAGTCACCAACCTGGGCCCAGCTGCTGTCCCAATGCATCAGGAAGACAAAATTGAAATGACGACAAGCAATTACACCGTGAAGATAAAGCACATTTTAATGAATGCAAATCTACTGAAGGTTCAGCTTCAAGGTGTGTCATGGAGAGAAGTGAATTCCGGGGGTGTCCATCTGTGACACCATTGCCTGCCACCCTTTCCTCCTGTCAGCAGCTCTTCCCTCCCCTCACACTTCCAGTGGAGGCAGCTGGGATGAATAAAACACCCCAAATCATTATGATAACACGGTTCAGCAGAAATAGGGTATTTCACTGATTTTTCTGCTTGCACAGGGACAGCTCTCTGTTCAAGGATTCACGGGAGCAGAAAACTGAAGGGCACATAATGAGAATTTTGTGTACTGCACTCACTCAGTGCATTTGAATCCTCATAATAAAATTACATGACCCTTCTTACCTCTCTCGCCCCCCTTTATTTCTCAGCACAGCATTTAACACTTTCAGTCATTGTAAGAATATTTAGTTTCTTTCTAACAGTAGTGATATTAAAGTTATAACAGCGATGCTACTAACAATTTATATTTGTTTTTCAGAGAAATGCTGTTCATCTTTTAATGCTGAAAACCTTTAAATGTTTCTCAAGTTTATTTTTAGGGTGGATTTGGATCTGTGTGGTGCCTAAACAGGAGGTTCTGAGCATGGCTGAGGCAAAATAGAGATAATAAGAGAATGGAAATAATAAAATGGCACAGCCAAGGTCTTCCAATTAGGAAAGTTCAGGATAATAGCAGAGCACATTTTACTGAGGTCATGTGGCACATGGCAAAGTTTAGTCATTGTCTTCGTGTCCTGCAGTGCCACAACCACTGACATCCCCGTTCTCCAAAATAATTCCCTATTGGAGTATTTTGAGCCTCTCCCCCTGCAAGAGGAACTTCCCCAGGCTGACAAAGCATGAATTAAATCTCACCTCTATGGCACATGGTTGGAGAGTGCTTTCGTGCAAGAAAATATTCCTTTTGACATTTTTGATGAAAGGGACGCGTTTGGGTTTGTTCTGCAGGTGTTTCACACGGGGGCAAAGCGCTGCCATAGCCACAGGGTTCGGGGGGGTTTGCAGCCCCTTTTACACCCGAGAACACACAGCTCCAGTGCTGCAGCAGCATCCAAAGAGCCTTTCTGCCACGAGCCAGACCCAGTTTATTTTCGTGTCAGCAGAAAGCTCTGCTTCCTCACGTTGCGCAGGATTAAAATAGCCTGGCTTAGTTGAGGAAGTCACAAGTTGTTATGGCTGGCAGGTTATTCAGGTAAAAACACCCACAGCGCTGCGGTGCTTTCACCGGAAAAGGGAAAGGAAAGCGATTCCAGACAGCGCTCTAAACTTGCCGTGAGATTATGGGAGGGTTTGGGTGGGAAGGGACCTGGGAGATGATGCAGTGCAGGGACACCTCCCACTGTCCCAGGCTGCTCCAAGCCCTGTCCAGCCTGGCCTGGGACACTGCAGGGATCCAGGGACAGCCACAGGATCAGAGGAGGAGCCCCTGTGAAAGCCATGAAAGCATCGCAGGGCTCTGTGTGTGACCACGATGGCTTTGGCACAGCCCCAGCTCCAACTCCAGGCGTGTTTTCCTTCCCTGCGTTCCCAAGTCAGGCAGCAAATGATGTCTGACTCCTCACGAGGCCACGACACAAACCTCGTCCGCCTCGTGGTGAGCACGAAAACACAGCGTGGGCGACGCTGGGAGAAGCTGGGAGCAGCAAGGGCCAGCTCTGGAATTCCGGGCACACATCCTGCCCCGCAGCTCCCAGCGCCGGCCCCGGCTGGGGACAAGGGAGCACACCAGGGTATCAAACAGGCAGAGTGTGAGGAGGGGCATCGGACAGCAATAAACATTTTCTCTGAGGAAAACACAGTCAGATGGAAATGGCCTTGCCCCAGATGGAAATGGCCTTGCCCCAGCCCTGTGCAGGCAGGAGAATCACAATTCCAGCTCAGAACGGAGCTGGGCGCTCCCCACGGTGAGGGACGACCCCACTGATTCATGCTTTACCTTGTTGTTTTGTAACCTTGGGGAAATATTGGCATTTTTCTCCTGGAAATGGCCAGGCTGCTTCTAGTTAACTTTTCCAGAAAGAAGAAGCTGAAAAGCAAATTTATTCAAGCCCTAAGAAACTGCATTTAGAATTTTACCTGTATCACTACCAGGCCGTCATTAGTGACAAAATAAATCTTCAGTGATTGCCGAATTCCTGTTTAATTTATGGACATCTTTTTGAAAAATGAAGGCTAAAATATACACAGGTACCAGATAATAAATTATAGATTTGAAAAGGGATATGCAAAGGCAGGAATCTGAGCAATAATTTTTCTCTTTTCCTTCATTTAAGATGGAGAATCACCCAACTACAATGAGCTCTGTATATCACAGCCCTGCCTGGAAAATTTCTCAGCTCTAATTCTTACAATTAGGAAATACTAAGCTCTGCAAATATTTTCCCCTTATTCTGTGCATGCCATACTACTGCACAGAGTGAATTTCTTTGTTTTGTGTGTTAATTTGGGGGTTTTTAACCCAATTCCTTTTCAGCCAGTCTGGTTTTCCTTTTTATTTGTTTATAGGGATCTCATCCACCACGAGAACCTCTGCACTGAGATTGCTGTTCTCCACAACCTACAACAAATGGAAGGACTCTGAGATTTGCATTTAGGGTTTTTCCCTGGAACTAAAGTGTTAAAAGATGTTTCAGAGCTATGCACAATATTCTGACAGTCCCTCCTCCAAGGCAGAAGGATGTTTCTCACACCTGGACTTTTTTTAGTGAATGCCCCAACCCTCCAAGCCCTCCCTGACCTGGTTTTGGCTGCCCTGGGAATGTGCAACACGGCATGAGTGGCACATATGAAAATACCTATGGGCTGTGACAGAGAGGGGCTTCACTTGGGATCAGATCATCCCAACAGCCCCAGCTCGGCGCTGAGGCTCTGAGCAGCTCCTGGGCTGGGGTGGGAAGTTGTTCCCACAATTGTGTCCCTGGTGTCGCTCCCAAAAGATGTCAGACTCTCTCCTGTTCACGTTCCAGGCCTCTGGGTTTGTCTTGGAACGTCCCGGGACAGGGAATTGCTGCTGCTGGCACTTCTCCCTGCTCAACAGGTCACTGAAATTCAGACTGTACGCATTGCTCTGTGAAAGGCAGGAATAGCCCTAATTTCAGCTTTGGGCTTTCCATAGAAATGCTTTCCGCCATTGTGTGTGGGATTTCTGCCCTCTGTCAATTCAGGATTAATGAGATTCAATACCAATTAATGTGGGTACTTAAGAAACTCGTGGAGGACTCAGTGATCTTAGAAGCCTTTTCAAACCTAAATGATTCTGTGATTTATGGGATGTGAGCAAAGGTTCCGAGCTCGACAAACAAGCGAGTGCATATGTAGGTCACCCCTTGTGGAGCTCACACTTTGCCTGCTGAACAAAGGAAGGAAATGAATATTTTTTTACCTCATTTTGCTGTTGCACAGAGGAAATGTCTAATATATTTAGAAGACTGTGCAGCACAAGCCCTTTGTCCCATTTTTAATCTGGTTTAAGATGGCTTCTCACCTGGATCTGACTTTGGAACATAAGAAAAGAGGTTTTCATTGTCAGAGTCATCAAATGCTGGCACAGGTTGCCCCTGTCCCGGGAAATGCTGAAAACCAGACTGGATGTGCCCCTGAGCATCCTGGTTTGGAATACCTAACAACGCCACCACTTCCATTTCTTTTTGTCGATATTTTAAATCAGTAATCTCCCCTGAAATATTTACACCTGGAGATGGCCCAGCAGGGTTATCATAGAATTAGTAAAGCTAATAAAAATCGCTGTGCTGGAGCTAACGCCACCATAAATAACATCAGGGTGTTTGTATACATTAATAGGCACTCTTAGCATAACCCCAACCCCACTGAGGCTGAAATCCACTGCAGTGAGCACCAGGTGAGGATTCTGACCATGAAATATGAGAATGGGTGAAGATTTTTGGCCTCTGCCTGCTTTCAGTGCAATATTAATCTGAGCAAAAAAATAAAAAGAGATTTTTGGAGTCCAGTGCCAGCAATTTAATCCCAAATGCCAAAGGGAAATCCCTCAGTGATGCCGGTGAGGATGTATTTATTTGGGTTGTTTAACTGCCCCACGGTTCAGTTTGGTGTTGTGTCAAGGACCCTGTGGATTCCCTACCCTGCCACAGGGATATTATTTTTAATATCATTATTTTTAGTGGCACTCCTCCAGGAGCTCGGGCTCTCGGGTCCCCGGACCGTGCTGCAGCTCAGGATAAGGATCTGATTGATTTCACATCATCATGGGCAGTGTTCAAGTTGTTTTGGCCTGTAGCAGTGAAATATGACATCAAACGGGCAAATTCCATGTGTTTGGGAGATCGAATATTCCCTGGCTGTCATGGCCACAGCTCAGGGGACACTCCCCAGGTGGGGCTGGCTGGCACAGGGCCAGCAGAGGCACACGGAGCTGCTTGGAATTCTCTTGCCTCAGGTCCTGTGCACGGGTTTAATGCAGTTAATGTGGATAATCAGGGACACTTGTAAGCAGATCCACTTGCAGGCACAAAATAATGAAGCTTTCTCTGCTGCTTTGGGGTTTTTTTCAATTTTTTGCAATGCCTCTCCGTTCTTCTATCCTCCTTGGTCAGACACGTAAAGCCAGGAGTAAGTGAGAACCGATTTATTTATCGTGGTGAGAAAATCAGATTTGTATAAATTACATAAGCAGGAGAGAATCAGGAATTAGTGCTGTGAAGGAAGACTCAAGTAACCCAAAGCAATAAAAAATAACTGTGCTGATTAACTTCCCAGCTTGGGGAAGCATTTTATTCATTCCTAAAAGACATGGAACAGCTACAGGAGCTGCCCTACATCGACTGGAATATTTCAGTTGCACTTCAAGCTGCTTAAGGGCCACAAGAAAAGCGATCCAGGAATGCTGGCTGGGGGCTGCTCAGTCACAACTTCGTGGTTTCAGAGCTGATCATCTCCTCCTGGCCCGTCTTGGGTCTCACAGCATCAGTGCCGAGGCTGGAGAGGGAAAAGGTGCTCAGAGGCACCTGCATTTGCTATTACAGCGCTTTTTCCTCAGGGGCTTTTCGGCAATTGGTGATGCCAGCCCTAATTTCTGACAGCACAGGGGAAAACAGAGGGGTTTTGGCTGAGGTGTGCTGTGCTGGGCTGGCTCCAGCAGAAAAGCTCTTCCAGGGGGTCAAACAATGGCCTCTCATCAGCTCGCTGCGCAGAGCACTCATGCAGCAGCACAATGGAGTGGGCAGAATGCGAATTAGTCAGCGCAGAAAAAGCCCAAAACAAAACCCAGCCAGGCAGGAACGGAGGGAAGAGGCAGTGCGACTCTTTTCACCTCACCGCATCACGCTAACGCCAAAGTCTTCGGCATCAGTAAATGTGTGGGAGGCGAAAGGCAAAGCACGCAAGGAAGAGGTTTGCAGGTGCCCCAGAGCAGCTGGAGATGGATGTGAGCTCTGCAGAGGAGAGGCACTTCAGAAACGCACACAGAGTGCTGACAGAAGTGCAGCTTGTGTTGGGTTTGGGCTACACAGCCATAAAAGAACATCCCACGAGCGCAAAGCTTTTAGGATGACACGGTTCGTTCACCTCTGGCTAACACTGAGGGGATGTCTCCTCATCCTGATTGCACTGAACACTGGAACTGTGCTCAGGTAGGATTCCTTTTGCAATTATGGGCAGTGTATTAGATGAGAAACTCAGTGCAGACATCAGAATATTAAAGAGCTTGGTCCAAAGCCCGGAGCCAATGGAACAGGCACCCCCCAAGGAGCGGAGCACAGCTGGAAAGGGAATGTTCAATCTCAGTCCCAGCAGGACCACCGGGATCTGAGCCGCCAGGGAAGGACCAGGAGTCACCTACACGCTGTCTGTTCTTGCTGTTGGGGCTGGGGCAGACATCTCCAGGCTGAGGTGTGCCTGTCCCACATCTGAGCATGAGGGGAAAAGGTCTACAATGCCAGGAGCAAGGTGAATAAAGTTAATAAAGTGAAATCCTCTCTTGTTGACATTTAAGTCACTCCTTTGTAATAAATGTGGAAGGAGAAAAATGAGTTAGGACACATTGAAATGATGCTGGCAGAGATTTGGGACAGTTGTTAATTTACCCCACCAGCTTGCTCATAATTAGTAGTAACTAATGGCAGAAAAGAGAAATATGCACTGGGAAAACAGGGCAGTGGAATAAAAATATTACATTAATTCTCCCCTCCTCATTATCTGCATAAAGGTTGTTGTTCTTTGGGTTTTGTTTCATCTATAAAGAGGAAATATGGAAAGAGCTTCTCAGAGCAGAAGCGTTGCCCTTGGTCAGAGGTCGGAGGCTCACGCTCATTTTATGGAACTTTCCAGGCTCCTGCAAGTGTGACTAAGCAGAAATGAAGTTCCTTCTTGGACAGAGGATGTGCCAGGATTCTCTGTGTATAGACAAAGGGAGTTCGCTTTTTCCTAAAGTCTCTGGTGTATCGTATATCGGGGAAAAAATGCAGTAAGTCTCGGCTGAGAAAGGTTTCCAGGGGGTTGTGTTTGAGCTGTGGGTTATTTATGGCTTTCAGCTGAATATTGTGGTGGAGAAAAGTCCCCACAGCTCAGGGAGAAGCAGCTCAGCAGATTAATGTTAGCCTGGGTCAATGGAGCAGATCAATGCTGGTTCGTTCAGAGTTTCTCTGAGGCATTTTTAGTGAAAAGGGTACCACTGCATTTATGGGTCTGGGGACATAAATAAAGACAGCACTTATAACAAAAAGAGCTTCTTAAAATTAGGTGCTTAAACTTGCTGCAATCACGGTGCTCTTTTCTTTGGGAGGATAATTTGTATTTGCCTTCTTATGTGTTTAGGTGCTTCAGCAAAAGCACTTGGGTCTTCACATCTCTAAGTTTAAAAATTAATTTTACCTTCTCACTTACATGGAATTCACTTTAACAACACGTGTTTTGGTCACGTGTTGTTAAAGAGAGAGGTGGACAAAACCTTATAAAAATGTTCTGTAATGCCTTAGACCGTTCAGGGTCTGGTTAAAGTCCTGAGGGCAACACAGTTAAAATTTCTCAGAACCTCAGAACTTGACCAACAAATTGAGAAAACTTTCAGGGTGGTGTTGCTTTGGGGTTTTTGTTGTTTTGCGGGGAGGGTGGGTTTTTTGGGTTTTTTTTTGGTTTTTGGTTTTTTTTTTTGTTTGGGGTTTTTTGGGTTTTGGGTTTTTGGGGTTTTTTTGGTTGGTTTGGGTTTTTTTGTTTTTTTGTGGTTTTGGTTGCTTGGTTTGCTTGGTTGGTTTTTTTGTGTGGGGGGGTTGGGTTTTTTTTTTTTGGTTTTTTTCTTTTAAACTTGTGAAACAAGACTTCAAATTCCTGTGTAAAGGACTCTGCCACCACTGGTAATGTTAATGTGCTATGTGACAAGAACAGAATGTTGTTGTTTTATTTTTCTTTCTATAATCCACCCTACCTTTCATTCCCAAGGTATTCCACCACATTTAACTAATAAATTCATCTAGCTATGGGCACTGCAATGAATGAATAAGCACACACAGCATGGACTGAACAACATCCTGGATCCCAAAGTTCAGGGCATTCCAGCCTGGCTGAAGGGAAGGAAAAAGATTGCCCAGAGCCCCCAGGCTGTGCGAGGGCCTTTGGAGAACCGGCACCTGCTGCTGCCTCTGCATGTTGGTCAGTTCCCAAGGAAAGTGTTTGTCTTAGAAAAACAAACAAAAAAAATCAACATTGTTGATTTCGGGTGGAAATTGTCCCCGATGAGCCCAAGCATTCCATGAGAAATGCAGAGTGGGGCTCTAACCACCCAAAACATGCCTGAGAAATGCACAATGGGGCTCTAACTGGAATCCTGGCTGGAAATCAGCTCTGGGAACTCCAGCACAGCCTCACTTGCTCTGGGAACAGGAGCAGCTCTTTCCAGGATCCATTTGAGGCTGGCTGGGAAATACAACATAGATGGTTTCCTTCCCATTGCACTCCAGCTTGGGCTGCCACTGCTCCGAGGAGCTCCTTTCTGCTACAATAGTTAGACAGGCTGGAGAGGAATACAAAGTAAACAAATTTAAATTATTTCAGTTTTGGATCTCAGCTCTGCAGTTTTAGTTCTGTTGCTAGGTGGGAGTCATTCTCCTCTGGTGCTGTTTTCTTTTTTCAGAGCAGCTCAGGACCCATATGTTTGCTTTCCAGTGAGGCACTGTGAGTTGCACCAAACCTTCACAAACCAGATTAAAAAAAAATTGTTTGAGAACACCAAGTCACCAGGAGAAAGCAATCTGGTGGCCCAGCCAAGGACAGGAGGGCATCTCCTGCCCCTTCGCTGCAGAGTGGCACAGACACGGCTGAAAATGCTCCCTCCCCTCCGCCGTGTCCCCAGGGGTGTCTCTCAGCCTGCAGACCCCGGGCACTGTCACCCACCCTGCCCCTGTCCCTGCTCCTGTCTCTGTCGCTGTCACAGAACCCCAGAATCCCAGAATCCCGGCATGGCTGGGACCTCTGGAGAGCATTCAGACTGAACCCCCTGCTGCCACCTGCAGCAGGTGACACAGAGCTCTCCAGGTGGGTTTGGGATGTCTCCGGAGGGAGAATCCACGCCCTCCTTGGGCAGCTGCTCCAGGGCTCTGTCCCTGTCCCTGTCCCAGCGCGCCCGGACTGCTCCGCGCGTGTGCGCGCCCGTGTCCCCGAGTGCGCGCCCGTGCCCCCCGTGTGCGCGGAGCCCGGAGCCGCCTGGCCCCGCCCGGGGCCGCCCCGCGGGAGGATCCTCGCAGTCCGTCCCTCCCCC